>JAVCKZ010047529.1:0-18839 GCA_034780755.1 Lepetodrilus elevatus
TGGAAGCGTTGTTGTAGGAGGCACAATTGGGGAAGGACGGCTTGTGAGTGTTGATGTCCACCACCTCCACGTTGATGTAGGCCTCGCTGGACAACTGAGTGGTGCCTCCGCAGCAGCTGCCGTCGTCATACGCGGTGATGTTGAGGACGTACTCATCAATATTGGTGGGAACGTCGCTCACCACTTTAATGAGTCCCGAGCTGGGCAGAATCTCAAATATCTCGTATCTCGTATTCCGAGCTGTAACAAAGTACCAACATCAGTTGACAGTGTCGTACCTCGTATATCCTGTTGAAATAATTAAGGTGGTGCGTAATTACTTTCCAGGGGCCTGTGACACAGCCTAAGTTAGATGCCAAATGATGTGACGTTGTCATGAAACCTTTAGGAGGTGATAACTCAGGTTAGGAGCTCCTAAATAGTTAGGACACCGTCGTAAAACAGGCCCCTGGCTCCCGTTTCACTAGTTCGGAACTCCTAACCCTAAAGTGCTTCACGACCATGTCCAAGTCATATACCTTCTTAAATCGGCATATAACTTAGGAGGTGATAAACTGCTTCATAACTTTAGGAGCTCCTAACTTTAGGAGGCCGTAGTGAAACGGGGATCTGGTGTACAGAATGTCAGAGAGACGTACGTGAGAAGTAGAAGGCGATCTGATCCTTGTCCTGGTCGACGGCCTGTACGACGGTGACGACATCTCCGGGCTTAGCGTCCTCGCGCACGTCCACCTTCTGGTTCTCTAGATCAAACTGCGGTGGCTCGTCATTCACGTTTGTGACGAACACTCTGATGTTTGCGATGCCGGAGTTGGCGGGGGTGCCCTGGTCCGTCGCCTTCACGGTGAAGCTGTACATGTGACCTGGCAGCAGGTCGTAGTCAAGGCGCCTGTTAAAGGCACAATGTCATGATAAAATATAATAAACTGAGGGAACTAAAGTAAATTATTTATTCTGCATAATACTTGTCAATGTTATAGCAGATCACTTGATACTGGAAGTACATTTTAAGGACAAAAATTGTGTGTCAAAGAAAATGTATAGATTTACAGGACATGATGTTCACAGTATGTTCAGCCCTGCTCTGAAAGAATTCAGATGCTTGAGAATGTAGGCTGCATTGTTCAATATTGATGAACATAGTTAACAGATCTGGTAATGCTCATCACAAAGTTTGAATATATTTTCGACGATTATATCACGATTCAACATATCGATATATTATCATACATTATAACCAACATCCTATCAATTCAACATAAGCTTTGCATTTTTTTTGGTCACTTACTTCTTGACGCGAACGATGCCCACATAAACGACGGTGTTATCCACGGTGGAGTTGATGGTATCCACCGCGAAGTTCTCATGATCCACAGAGTAGACCAGCTGTGCGTTGGTCCCTGAGTCCTTGTCCTCTGCCTTCACTAAACACAGCAATTACAGCGTTACAACAACAACAACAACAACGAGTTCATGCTCGTCCACTCACCGGGGTAATAATGTAGCGCTATTAAAATTTTTATATATTTTTTAAATTGGGGTTTAGAGTCACTTTCTAGATTCTTCCACTAATGTCACGACTTGTTGCTGTAGTGCTGAATGTTGCAGTAAACCTGTGAGCACCAGGTGGTACTGACAAGTGAGTGAATATGGAGCTTAACGTCTCATTTGCGACGATGGTACTGACAAGACCAAGCATGGTAATTGTATTCCTACTCTCCAGACAGTGCATCCTATCACGATCACGGTAGAAGTAATGCTAACAGCAAGCTCTCAAGCACGGATCTGGTGCACAATAAATACGCACATTATTATTAACAATAAACAATAAACAAATAGAAAACACCACACTGACATACCTCTTAAAACCTCTCGTCCTATGGCTAGATCCTCGGCAATGGTCTGAGAGTATTGAGATAACACAAATATCGGCGAATTATCATTGTCGTCCAAGACCTTGATAACCAGCTGAAAGAAGAGAATAACTGGCTAAAGTTGTGCGATTTGAAGAATCCATCCATTAGCTGTACATTATACAGATATGTATATTTTACACGACTTGATGCTACACCAGACAAACGTCTATTTACATACCTTACAGCAATGAAAGATTTAACGGAAATCTTGTCTACATTAGTGCGAATTAAATCACACAAACCTTAGCGAGACTTTGTAGATTGGTGTTAGCCTCTGTGGCGATGATGTTGAGTTCGAAGGTCGGGGGTCGTTGTTCACGTGGGACAGATTCGTAGTCGAGGACCTGTTCGGTCCTGACATGGCCGTCTGCGGTGATGGAGAAGCTCGGGGAGCTGGCATTGGTGGAGGTGAACAGCGTGTATGAAATTGGATGATTTTGAAACGACTCGGATTTCACGTTGAAGTCGCCGGTGAGCCTGAAACACATACAAATAATCATGAACTAAAGTACAATACTGGCAAACTAAACATATAGAAACTAATATAAGCTGTGGCATTGTTACGAGAGGTACATGTTTGTATGCATCCCGTGTATGGATTTATCCCCCGAGCTGCAGGCGATAAATCCATAAATTGGATGCAGAATGCACAGATACCCTGATAGTCATTTATGTACAATAGAATATTCAACAGGTTTTTTTTTTATAATGGAGTGGAAAGGTAGACTCTTCCTCTTCACTCAACAAGATAAACTATGGAGGAAAATAGAAAGCATTGCATATTCTATTTATTACATAAATACGGTGAAATATACGTAAATTTATGTGCATAATAGTAAAAAAATATTGAATATCCTCTATTTATTATAATGTTGTACAAATATTTGTTGTTCAGCCGTACACATGATATATAACTTAGTTGTTCAGCCGTATACATGATATATAACTTAGTTGTTCAGCCGTACACATGATATATAACTAAGAAGAAATCTCACGTTTGTCCTACACCGTTGTTTTCGCGGACCGTGCCTTCGTACATGGTCTGGTAGAACTGTGGCGGCCGCACTCCCACCTTCACCTGCACCTGCACAATGGTTTCCTGGGTCGGATCGGCATTGGTATCGATAGCGACGCAGGTCAAATAGTACACTCGATCCATTTCAAATTGACCTCTACCCACGGTGGTGATGCGGCCCACGTTGGCCACTCGGCCCTGTGACGGCACGTGCTCCCGCAGTGTGGTCATAGTGAACCTCCCGTCACCGCCTACAAGAGATGTTCCCATGGTTACGGGTTACGTAGATACATAGATAATGTCAAATATCGAAACACAGTAAAAATGGTATATAAAATAAAAGTAAACAACTAAAATAAATTTTATACATAGATCTAGATCATGCCAAATATGGAAACCAAGTAAATGTAAATATTAATATACAAAAAAGAAAAAGACCAAAAAAAGTGAAGTAAAAAAAGATTATATTTTCATTGCACAGAAATGAAAATAATCTACTGACCTGCGTTGAGTCTGTAATCTATAACTCCATTTGAGTCCGGGTCCTCAGCCAGTAATCTGTACACTACTGTATTTGGAAGCGTATGTCGGCCAATGGTTGCCAAATATGGGAATGGTTCATTTTTAAATATGGGGTCTGCATCGTTGATGTCGGTCACTGAGAGCGTTATGACCAGTAGAGTGACCTCTGAAAACCAAAACAGAAATAATTAAATTACAATGGAAAAACTATTAAAATAGAGATAATTCTGTATATTTTTATCAATACTAAAACTATTTAAACTGTAAAATGTATTATTATTGGTCAGAATACATACAAGAGATACATGAAAGTTTTCATGACAAATTTATGTGATCACTGATTTCAGGTTTAATGTTTCCCCAAATGAAAACCGGCTGCCTAGATTATCGAGGTCAACTGAGGGGGTACTGATAGATCTGAAGTATTAATCAGTTAATAAAAATAAACCAGCAATACAAAATTATCCCAAAGTAGATTTATGCCATTGACAAAAGTAACAAGAATCAGGGTTCCAATTGGGTTTCAACTTTTCAGAGTCCCGGGGATGCATGTTGATATCAACAATTTTTATTAATAAAGTGCGTCCAAACTTGCAATCTTTTGCGTATGGGACGCAGTATTGCGCGTTCGAAGAAACCCTGAAGAATCATCTGTCAGTATATACTCAGCAAAGATAACCACATCAAATCATTTTAAAGGATAACAGGTAGAAATTTTACGTTCAAAATCACCTGGCCCTGATATTACGAAACTTTCATGCTCAAGCCCAAATCAGATATGGGGATTTGTGAACAAAACTTTCACTTAAGCATGACATCTGTAACAAAATGTTTCGTAATCCTGTGGCCTGATCTATGCATTGATGAGTGAGCCATCTCCTGCTGCTAATAGAGCGTAGCAAACCGCCTCAACTAATTGATGCATGAGGAAAACATGTGCCCTTTGACCTGTGTAAAGTCTGCGAGATTTGGTCACGGTACCCTTACTTTGGAATAATCAAGATAATCGCATTAATGCATTCAACATGCAAATTGGACTGGCCACATGCACCCAGACCAAGCCGATATTAGACTCCAGCCAGCATTGTAATACCAGGGCGGACATTATGAAACAAACGTCTCAAGTTCTCCATTGTCTGGACTGACCGCTCATTGATTTTGTGCTAATATTTGGCCGCGGAGGGTCAACATTGTCAAGTGGGGTTGACAAACTCAGTTCGTCTCACTCATCGATATCTCAACCATCTGCCGACTTAGGAACAGAGTTCTATCACAAACATGTGTCCAACATCTTACAAGTATTGCAGAGGCCAGTTTCTATCAATTTGTAATTCATTATTTTGTAAAAGTTAAAGTGACTCAAACACCAAAATTAAAACCTAAAGAATGGATGATAGTACAGCACATACAGTGATTGATTTCCTTCTAAATGACCTGTTATTGATAAAATACACTCATTTTCTGGGCAGTCAGTTTGTTTATTTACATATCTATTGTTTTTCACTTGCAGTTAGCTTTTGAATGATTCTTAAAAGTTCAAACATTTCCAAGCCTTCCTACTTCTTGACAGTCAATCAACAGCTGTTAGTCTCTGGTGCCAATAACATGGACATTTCAGCATCATAAACCATTGTTAACTACTTCAGCACTAACATCATGTAAATGTGATCCTTGCTTCCCCCTGTTCATTGTGAAGTGTCGCCTCAGGTGTCAATCCCATACATGTCACAGTCACCTAGGTGTCACTCACACCCTATGGACAGGTCAAACCTGGTGTCAATATCGTCAGGCAGCTTCCCATTGGTCAACAGCACCCATCGCCACTGGCACCAATAATTTGCATGTTTCTCACGACCTCCCGTGACCTGTCTGTCATCTGGACACCATCAGATGTATCAACACTGAAGCCAATGTCATTAAGCTCCAATGTGTGTTATGTTCCAATGTCGTTATGCTCCAATGTGTGTCATGTTCTGATGTCGTTATGCTCCAATGTGTGTTATGTTCCGATGTCATTATGCTCCAACGTGTGTTATGTTCCGATGTCATTATGCTCCAACGTGTGTTATGTTCCGATGTCATTACACTCCAATGTGTGTTATGTTCCAATGCTGTTACGCTCCAATGTGTGTTATGTTCCAATGTCATTACACTCCAACGTGTGATGTTCCGATGTCATTACGCTCCAACGTGTTATGTTCCGATGTCATTAAGCTCCAATGTGAGTTATGCTCCAATGTGGGTTATGCTCCAATGCTGTTATGCTCGATTATCCAGCATGGAATCTAACAATGACTGGCAAGTGAGTGTAAGCAACAGCCTACATTTGACTGTGTGTTCCACATCCAGCTTATACACCTCCACTGTGGCAGAGTTTGGATCCAGTATGCAGCCATCATCAACAATCACCATCACTGTCAGCCTGTATCTGTCCTGTCTACTGTCCAGACTTGCTGTCGGACCCGTAGATGTACTTATATGTGGATACATGGAAAGCCCCTCCCAACACCTTCTCTACTATATATTTCCATTTATTGTAAAAGTTTTTCCATGCCCGCCAAGAGTTGAACACAGCTGAGTAAATGGGTTGCTACCGTACATTACATGGAATAGGAATGATTACATAAACATATTTTCTCTCGTATCAATCTTGAATACTCCCCAGGGAGTTAAGAAAGAACACTGAGTGCACACTGATCCATTGATCAAGGATAACTGTTACAGATTGAACACACCTTAGGGGGTGAATTTGGCGCCTTATAACAAGCCATTATTATTATTATTAATCCAAATTCTTATTCCATAGCCCAGAGCACCTCTTGACTGCTTGTAGCATTGAGAAGGTTAATTCACAGTGTCAGTGTATCTCTGCACTGACATATTAGTACTACTATCTGTCATGCTATATGTATTTCATATTACATCTTGCACAGTCTTGGAATCTACCATTCTCGTACACATACACTTAACATATGGTATGCCATACCGGAGTGGTACAAATACACTAAAACATATGGTATGGCATACCAGAGTGGTACACAAGTCATAACTGACATACAGCTCTGGTGTGAAGATACCTGTGAATACCTATCTAAGCATCAACTACATGGTCTGGCGAGTCACACCTGTCACACATGGTGTCACAGTAGCATGCAATACATCACTGGCAGACTACTGATCTACAGACATACAGACTACTGATAGGACTACAGACAGACATACAGACTACAGACTGCTAGCACCAGTGTGAAGATACCTGGAGAATGACTTGGTAAGTGCTGCCCACAACTATCATACAGTGCTGTGATGCAGATATGTAGGTGTATAAATACACTGGTGCACGGCGGCATGGTGTGATGACAATACCAGAGAGAAGCTGGTGTGCATGTACCCTTCAGGAATCTCCAGATGTTGTCACGAAGACTAAAATGTTCAAGGTGGAATATCGCCTCTTGACCAGAAAGCTCGGGTATTGTTTCTTAAAAACTCTCACATCAACTACCGAGCCCAGAGTCCCCAGAGCTCTCGTAGCAAGCTCTTGCACATGGCAAATGGTCTCATAGTAGATATGGGAGCTTGGAGAAGCAAGACCCATAGACGTAACTGGAGATGATATATAGCACACACCTACTGTTTACCACAAGGAGCCTCTAGATTGCCACTGTCCTGAATAATTTCTAAAGACATCTCATATTCTGCAGGAAACTTATGTGGCCTAATTATAATTGGCATACTCCTGAGGTATTTAAAATAAATATGATATGAAATAAATCTGCATCCAACCTATCTACAATATCATTTATACCACAATACAAAGTTGCCTCTTGCACTATGCTTGCCAGACGAGGTATAGTTTGTCAGACATTTACCATGTGGCTAATCAAGCTATGCCTCACTGCTGTATTCTGATTGGCTAGAGGTACAATCGTTATCTGGGAGCCGACTGACAGCTCACGAGAGGTCAATTATATTTGTACAGAAAGGAAATGTTAACTTCCATTAATTTAATTTTTTTGAATGCCACAGGTGACGGTGAAGACTCACCCAGCTAGTAAATCAGATCACAAATAAAATCTACAGAAACAGCAACAATGAGAAGAGAATGACATGGACATCACGACATGCACAGATTGATACATACAGCATGTGATTGTTGTACAGGACATTTGGTCTAGTTGATGCATACAATACAACAAGGTACAAACAGTATTCACATTTGTCGGGAAACAATTACCAACAATGAAACCTGGGCTATATCGTCTCCTACTGTGGTATTGAAATTACGCCAACCAAGACTAAATCAGATTGTTGCTATTTCCTATGAACATGATGAATCATTCTGTCAGTTGCGATGGACATGGTTACCATGGCAACCATGTCAACCAGTGATACAAAATAGTACAGACATGTACAGGTATATAATTAACTTATATTTTCATTATTTGTATTATGTTATTATGTATGGCAATATCATAATACATGGTTTATAAAGATAGGCAATGACAAAATTCAAGAGAGACTTTTCAACGCTCTACATTTATTTTTCATGTCTATTTAATCATAAACAAAATGTTTTCTAGAAGGGTACAAAATCTTATGCATGTATTGCATACATATATAAATAGTGTGTGTGCATATGTGTGTTTTTGTGTGTGTGTGTGTGTGTGTGTGTGTGTGTGTGTGTGTGTGTGTGTGTGTGTGTGTGTGTGTGTGTGTGTGTGTGTGCGCATGTGTGTGTGTGCGTGTGTGTCCATTTAATTATTCAGATGTTGATTAATTGACAAGTTGCCTGGGGAGGAATTGCTACAGTAATATTCTTCAAGAGACGACCAAAGGGGTGATGCTAACAAATGGGTCCGGTTCAACAAAGGCCAGCCTGTACAATGGCTCCGTTCAGTCCAGATTTGGATGCTAGAACAATGCCATCAGGTTGTAGCTGGAAAATAGGGTCTGAATCAAACAAAACACTGATGACCTGGGGGTGGGGATTGGGGGCTGGGCGTGTGTGGGTGTGTGGAGTGGTGTGTGTGTAGTGTGGAGTGGTGTGTGTATGTGGTGTGCATGTTGTGAATATGGGTGTGTGATCACTGACATTTGCCAGAGATAGCTCTCCAACACATCCACTTCCACAAACTTAAGGTTGTCAATGAACATAGAATCTGCAAGTTGTTGAAGGCCACGGACACTTGGTATATTGATATAGATTGGACAGCACTGTTTAGCATTACCATTTTGACAAGCTTATGGAATTTACCCCCAGTAATTTTACATTTAGATTGGACCCAGATCATGCAGGTGTTTGGGCGGTTGTAGACTATCAATAGGGCGGTTGGTACAGTACCAATCAACTCCAGACCATTGCACGTTCAGATTACGACAAGTGTGATCATTGATCATTGATCATTGACAAGAGTGATCATTGCTTTGTAAAATGGGGCCCAGTGGGCTGCAGGTCTCAGATCAATGAATTCAGTTTAACAGGCTGCTAGACAAGTTGGAAATGGCTGCATGTTGGTGACCTTGACCTGCATATCCTGCTGATAGCCTGTCCTGTCATTGATTGCTCCCAGTGGAGTGATGGTCCTAGCAGAGGGAGCAGGACAGGGGGAGGACAGCTGGAGTAGGACAGAGGGTGACATAGAACATCCAGCATCCTCCAAAACATCACAACCTGAGAGATAATGTCTCTACACCTGTTCAGTTTATATTGTTTTGATTGATTGATTGAATTAATGTTTAATGTAGCGGCGGGAATATCTCACCCATAGGCGACGACTCAGTTTATATACACAGCACAAGCAACCACAACATCACAAGAGCTGCATAATATTAGAAAATTGTATCACATTTCGTCCATATAATAAAAAAAAACATATTGTTCATACAGAAGGAAAACAAATAGATCATAATAGAAAAGTTTATTTGCAAAAGGTCTTCCAATAGGGTAAAGCACACAGGATTGTTCCATGTTAAAAAGAAACTTCAGCATTGCTGCTACCGTCTCTCCAAAGACTACTGAAGCTACCTCAAGACAAGCCTGTGATAATCCTGTCAGTACAGCCATCCCATGTAGCATAACAATCTCTAGACAAAGTTGATGGTAACCGACTCCCTGAGGAATCTTGCACGGAACCATCCTACTACCAGAATCTTGCACAGACCCTTCCTACTACCAGGATCTTGCACGGAACCATCCTACTACCAGAATCTTGCACAGAACCTTCCTACTACCAGAATCTTGCACAGAACCTTTCTACTACCAAGATCTTGCACAGAACCTTTCTACTACCAGAATCTTGCATGGAACCATCCTGACTACCAGAATCTTGCACAGAACCTTTCTACTACCAGGATCTTGCATGGAACCATCCTACCACCAGAATCTTGCACAGAACCTTTCGACTACCAGGATCTTGCACGGAACCATCCTACTACCCAGAATCTTGCACAGAACCTTTCTACTACCAGGATCTTGCACGGAACCTTTCTACTACCAGGATCTTGCACAGAGCCTTCGTACTATGGTCAAGCTTATTGCTGTCATTGCTTCAACCCTAGCTTACCACTGACTACCACCGACTACCAATTACCAAGTGACTGCCTGGTAATGGAAGTCATCGCCACCTCTGACCACCAGCACAACTCAATCTGACTAACATTTACATCTCAAGTAGCATACATTTACGCGGCGATGTGTCTTGTCCTCCTAGCAATTGGGGGTTAATGTCTTGAGGATAGATTTCCAATCAGCGCCGATCACCAGAACATGCATTTTGATTTATCGGCTATTACTGACTCCACCATTAGTTTCCAATCATAGGACAACTAATGTCTATCAGAACACTATGAATGTTCATCAGTTGTCGGTACTTACACAAGTATATAATACAGGGAGGACTTCCTTCATCCATAATAAAGCCCTTAGACCATACAACAAAACCATTCTACTATTGATAATGCGACTGATAGTTTGTACCAAATGGAAAAGTACTTCTCATCCGTTTATGGCCAATTACCATTTCCCTGCACGGAACAACTACAAAGGTGTTTCCAGTGTTACCTGAATATTAGAACAGTCACGAGCACTACAGTGTGGTGTGGGGGGTACATAAGTGCCTGGTGGTAAACTCAACACTCGGGTCTTGTCAGGTAATTAGTGCAGGTAACATTGCCACAGCGGCAGACTAACCCTTGGCTTGTTATACAACATGCAGCAGCCAGTAGAGCGCTGAGAAAACTCGTTACGTCGGCGTCTTAACTAAACAGTAAACTGAACTAAACTACTTTGGTCACAGTGTATAATCCACACTGTAAAAGTCTGTCCACCGGTCGGACAACACTTGCCATTATACAATAGACATGACAGGAGAAACATCTATATTGATAAATTATGTGTACGGTTGACTGAAGTATAATTAGATTCTTTAATTGCAAAGGCAAAAATTTGAGTTTTCTGAGCAAGGCAGAAAAACATAAGTTTGAATACTGTAGATGGCTAAATCTGGGGGGAATTGTGGGACTATTCGAGTGTGTTTTAGAAGTATCGGAATAGAAATAATGTGTATGGTTGAAGTATAATTAAGATTCTTTGAAAATAAATAGAACACTATCATTGACTACGTTGAGCAAGTAATCTGTTTCCTAACATCGCAGCAGGAATCCTTCCCCCATACGTGATGCCTGACTGACTGACGACATAATGCATCTATGGATAAATTCCAGAAACAATATTACAAATTTGATACAATATTTTTTAGTTTTTCCGTTCTCAAAGCGGACAAAGATGCCACAGCATTAGAACTGGAAGTGTTGCCGTCAACCCTCTATGTGTGTACAAACACAGTCTGCACTCAATACCCACCTCACACATGCTCTGTAATCCTCGTACCAGTTACGCAGACTACTGCAGTGCAAATTACAGTGCACCTATCTGCCCAATCAATACTCCAATAGATGGATGTCACGTATCTGCCCAATCAATACTCCAATAGATGGATGTCACGTATCTGCCCAATCAATACTCCAATAGATGGATGTCACCTATCTGCCCAATCAATACTTCAATAGATGGATGTCACGTATCTGCCCAATCAATACTTCAATCTATGGATCCCACCTACTGCCACAGTACCCTCACGTCTTGTTGGTCTAAGCAGAGACCATTACGGTCTCTGGTCTAAGTCACACGGCACCAGCAGCAGCCTATCATGTAGACATCATGAAGCTAGAGGCTGGCAAAACATCCAAATCAATAATACATTACCAAATCATTTTATTTATTTTCTTACAAACCACCTTGCCATTATCAAGTTCAAAGTATAACATGAGATGTCAATATTTAATACGGTAAATAAGAATATTTTTTTATGGATATATTTTCAACAACTTTTTGGTGATGGTCACATAGATCTGAATACCAAAAGAAAAGATAACGTATACTTATATAAATGTTTAAGAACAATACTAGTATGTTCAACCATAACTTTTGGGTACCACTTACACAATTCATTGCAGTGTTTCAGTGGGAAACTCTTGTGCTGCCAGTGAGAGTAGGACTGCATGGGGTGTAGATATGTTACAGTATCACCCAGCACCGACAGCAAGGGTTAGTATCAGTAACATCTAACAAGTGAAGCCATCGTCCTCACACACCAAGCTGGAGACCACCGTAGGCAGCATGCTGGGACCCCTGGGGAGGACGTGTGGCAAGTGCAAGGAGGACGTGTGGCAAGGCCTAGCAAGGACGTGTGGCAAGGCCTAGCAAGGATGTGTGGCAAGGCCTAGGAAGGATGTGTGGCAAGTTCATAAAGAAACACCTCCATTGCTAGTCGTCACCAGCAGATTCTTGTATTAATAATCAGCTGATTTAACATTTCCCAAATTTATACATATCAACGGAACAATTTATCAATTCTGCTAACATTTGTCCAGTGCAGAATCCAAGTTACCATGGTAACAGACCATGAACCTAAAGCCAATTCCGATATCATAACATTAAGATGATCATAATAAACCTGGTAAATATATTATATAAAGGGATTCCATGAACACAATTCCACAGATAAACATTGTAAATAAAAACACGATTCCACAGACAAACATGGTAAACATAAAGACGATTCCACGAAGCACCTGCTCTCTTGACCAGGATATGTTACCAGTTGACAGAGACATCCCAGTGTTTGACCAGCAGAAACTGTCAATGTTTTCAATGTCTTTCAACGTCCCAATGAATGCTTAAATAAAAGTGCCCGGTAAACATGGTAAACAAGGTAAACAACAACTAGAATGAGTGACGGAATGATAAACATTGCAACGTTATATGAAACTGAAATAATTCACATTCTACAATAAGTCCTGCGAGTTTGAACTCAAACTGTGAACATGGGTGAAGTTGTGGAATCTAAACACATGCTCAAAGGAATGCTAATATTGTCGAGCGGAAAAACTTTAAACAAACAAACTTTCTTTGCACGTAATTTCCTTGTTGGTAAACACAGTTACCTCATCCAGGGCCATCTCTGTGTCTACCCAGGGCATGGTACGTCCCCACTAATCACAGATATATACTGCTATATATAATGTCTTCTATCTTTACCCCATTTGGAGACTTCATGCATATATCAGGTGTCGATCAATATTCAAGAATTATGCTGGGAAAGTTTGAATTGAAGATTAACATGGCTAAATCTGAAGTTCTAGGAAAATGTTACTGCAATGTTGAATTTATTAAAGTAACATTTAAACAACAACAAAAAATAAATTAGAAAAGAACATAAATTTAATATTAAGAAAAACATTTACTTGATATTTAATAAATATTTGATACTCTAGACTGTCAAGAATTAAATACTTTGCAAGTAGTGTTGTAAAGAACCAATAAATACCCTTTCCAAATTTGTGATCAATTGTGAAATTTGTGAAAATCTTTGTGAACACATGATAACACAATACAGGTTAAGCATGGTAAGGCTAGGACAGTGTTCAGATCTAGGGAAAAGATGCTGCAATACCCATGCAATAATATTATCTCCCAGTACACTACAGAGACCCAGACAGACACCGGATACAGTTAAGTGTGGTATGTCTTACAGAAGATACTGCTTGCTCGTTAGGCAACTGGACTATCAAAAACTATGTGTGGAATGTTTCAGTCAGTCACGTGACAGCAGCGATGTTGAATCAATGCTCATTGACCCTGACAGTAGTGTGTCCGCGTCCTCATCATGCTAGTCCTAACTGACAGCGGCACTTTCCATTCCACACTGGCAGTAAGCCATCGATTTCTAAATTGTGTACTGAACTTCAGTTAAGTCTTCAAAATCTGATTGAGTAAATGAAATTATTCTGCTGTGTAGAAATAACTAGAAAAATTAAATACATTTGCGTCATTCAACTAGTTGTGGCTTTAGAATAAGTCAGTACCAGTTGGTGCTAGTATATTTACTGCAACATTCAGCGCTACGGATGTTGCGGGTTTCCTCCTGCCCTAAACAGGCAAGTCATGATATTAGTGAAAGAATTAGTGAAGCGACTCTATAAACTAGGGGTGTCACGATTCACCGCGATTTTACCTCTTGTATCTTGATACGCGATTCTGTCTTTGTGAATCGATTTATAATTTTAATGTGAAACGATTTTTAAATATATGTTCAGGTCAATTTGTTTTAATAATATTCCTGATTTTAACAGGTTATTTCTGCTCTTATTGAGTTTAAAGTTAGATTTCAGTATTTTTCACAAGCATTTTAAGCGTTTTGTTAACAAAACATATTGTTTGCAAATGTTATCTTCATGACTGACTTATTTGTACTGGATATTTTAAGAAATAATGACCTTCATATAACATGATTACTGAATATCTTCCCAAAGTTCTTTAAAATAGGTGAATCGTGGCACCCCTACTCTAAACCCTAACCAAAAACGAAAATAAGAATGAGTATTTAGTCTGTTATCTAGTACGAGTCTGCTAAGTCTGTGTTGCATCCTTAGGTAGCATCTCTAGATCTCTAGATGACATCATGATCCTCAGAAGGAGCACGTCTTTGTCTCCACGCCTTGTCTCCATGTCCTGGCAATGCTGTATTGAGACCCAGGAACAGTTGGCTTCCATCCCGGCTATTCCGTTATTCCATCCCTGCGATTCCACCAGCCGGCTCCAGATCAGAGGATCTTCCGTGGACTCGTACCCCATCTGTCTGAGTCTACTCACGGTGCCGTGTCACGTTTCATAACACAGGTTCCCTAACCCCAGAATTCTCTACAGCTGGCTGTATCCTTCCTAATGAGCTATCCAGGCCTCCCTTTCTCCGCGTCCACTGTAGGCCCGCAGTCTAATTAACCGTATGTAATTAGATTCCTCCTCCATCTCATCACGCTCGTCAATGCAAACTAACCCAATATTTAATAGCACGCACCATATGCCTGGAATGGACTAAGACTTTAACTCGCCAGGTTCATTATTCATCATTTTCCATGTGTAGATCGGAAAGAAAATGTTGGGTCGTTAAAAGAAAAGCCTAGATCGCATTACATGTGAAACAAAGAACCTGCGTAGACATGATAGAAAGAATGCATGGCTTTGGAACACAACACTGGTGATCTAGAAGCTTATGAAAGGTGATATGGCCAACAACTAGGTAAAAATACAATATTAATAAATGTAACTATTTCCTTTTTAAATAACGCCCCGTTGGTTTCCAAACCAGATTTATCCACCACATCACATGGACAATATTGCCTCAGCTCCATTATTTTTAAGGAATGGAAAGTTACTTGGACATTCCCTTCAACATATATTGAAGCAATATTACTTTATATATGTTGAGATGTATTGACGTGATTATTGAGTCTATGAAGTTTAACAATCACTGCGGGAATCTTTCACCCATTTGCTTAAATGAATGTATCTTGGTATCATGGCTTAGATTAATGTTCACATGGATCAATACCTGTTCAACATATTACAAAAACATTTATCATGTAATACATTATACACGCACTCCTAAAGGTCAGGAGGGGTCATGAGCGTATCAGCACTCCCGGTTATTACGTACAGTCAAACCTGACAGTCACCAGGTCAGAATGTCTTTGTGACACTGTGTCACTGAACCAGAACAGTGTTGGAATGTAATATACTACATGCACATCAATACATCAAGTGTACAACCTGACATATACTAATGGCTGCCTAATTTGTAATGTCGACATTACAGATCATGTTTATAAATAAACCAGCTCCAATTACCATAATTTCTGAGAAATGTCTGGGAACAAACTAAAAGTGATTCAATTAATGTTAAACATTCTTGGTATAAACATGACACAGCTTCCTTCAATAAAAAAAATATAAATTACAAGACAAATTACTTTTGAAGCTTTAGCATTTGAGAACATCCAAGTTAACTTGATAGATAGTTTTCTGATTTATTTCTGACTAAACCCAGTCTACTTTCTAACTTTAGAATTGCAGATAACAGGTTCACGGAGACTTCGAGCACCTCTTCGAGTACCTCGTATTGCTAAAAGATCAGATTTCTCTCTGAACATCTTGAATGTTCTTCTAATGGCCGTGCTTCCATGTTTATACTGCAACGTGCAAGATTCTCCATCATGCACGATTCTCCTTCGGTATTTCAACGGCAGGGAAGGGGAAGAAAGAAAAGCATAAAAAGCATAAATCGTAATCTCCTTGGCAACGTTGGGGAAGGGAGACAATAATTTTAAGGGCAATGAAAAACCAGCATTTCCCAGCAAATCATTTGAAAAACATTAAAGGGTTTGCAACTGCTCTACCATGGATGTCCGTATCCATGGTAACAGATTCTCGTTGTCAGAGATAATTCAATCAAATAGATACACATTGATGTTAACAGTAATGTAAACACCAGTACTCAGTAGATTACATAACATTGCCCTCTCTTCTACACACTTATCATCCACCTCTACAAACTTAAACTTCCTATCTCTCGGCAGCAACGCTAATTAAACAAACTCCCATCATGCACCTGTCTAGCATGGAGTCGCGTGGATACGTGTTATCCCAGAAATGTTCTTGGTTTGTTGGAAGCAGGGAACGACTGGGGGAACAATTAAGGGAAACAATCGAGGGGTACAACAGAGCTACGGTACATGGACCACGCAGACAGTAAATCACATGCAAATGCCAAGTGAAGAATTTACCATGCTGTGTATTCCAGATATGCGTTGTCCTCAAGCAATGTAGGAAGTCTGAACATGTTTTAAGATACATGGATTTGGATGAACCTGTCATCACTCTTGTCCACTGAGATGAAATACAGGTTTGGGGCTGAATGAAATGAGCTAATAGCAGAAGCTATGCATGGTTATTCAGATTGATGACTTTTCATACATATTGGACATTTAATGCTCCTTCCAGGTAGGCCTGCAACCATACATTTTCTTACGATACGTTTACGTATCACGATTACAGGTCACGATACGATACACAATATGGTATCTCAATAATTAGACTATCCATAGTCTCGGAGGGTGAAAGTAAATGGTTTAAGCACTACTGGTAATTTAAAGAAAAGGTATGTATTATTTGCTGACAGGATCATAGGAATAATCTGAGAATGGCATTGAACAAATTAATTTAATTATTACTATTAAATCTAATAAATCTTAAAATATTCTAGCTGAATTGATGAGCTGAATTGCAAAGTAGCAGCATATAAAATAAATGGCAATTCTAAAATTCAAATTAATTAATTAATTACATGGTAACAAAACTAACCATGTTTATGGTGTATTCAATTGGAAATATGTTGAACATTTCTAATCCATGAAAATTAAGCAATAAAATATTAAGATATTAACTGTAAACATTAATCGGGCATATCAATAATAACGGAGAAATACTAACAGAAATGTCAACAAAGAGTAATCTGACAACTAGGACAGAAACTGGTTTACGTAACTGGTTTACTATTCCGACCACGGACAAGAGAATGTGTAGCTAGAGTTGCTTTTTCCAATTTGCCTGGAAGAACTCTGGAGTTGGACGGGCAGCAAATGCACATTGACGAGGTTAGCCCGGTGTCACTGTCTGGAAGTGTTGCAGCAGGAGTATTTGTTAATCAATACTAGCGGAGGTGGGAGCCACGGAACTGGAGCAATGTGTGGCAGCAGAGTTGTACACAGGAGATCAGGCCGGCTTGGGAGCAGGCACACAGGAGGTGAACATGGTGAAGAAGACCAATCTGGCGGAGCACACAGGAGGCGCAGCAGACCTCAGTGTACAGGAGGTGCAACAGACAATTGTATCCAGTACACAGGAGGTGCAGAAGACCTCAGGGTACAGGAGGTGCAACAGACCACTGTATCCAGTACACAGGAGGTGCAGAAGACCTCAGTGTACAGGAGGTGCAACAGACCATTGTATCCAGTACACAGGAGGTGCAGAAGACCTCAGCATACACTGAGGTACAGACCACAGGTATCCAGTGTACCATGTGTACAACGCATCTTGCTTATTTTTAGATCTACTGTCAAGAGTATTTCACTTATATCATGGCTTGTAAGTTTCATGGCTGGAGGAAACCCACAACTTCTGTAGCACAGTAATGTTGCAGTAAACCTGCAAGCACCGGCTGGTACAGACCAAGGATGATACCTGCATTGCCACTCTACAGATAGCACATCATATTAATATCGCATCAGAAAGGTAACTTTTGCGAACATTGATGCCAGGATTTGAATCCGGTACCTTTTGCTCCAAAAGTCCAATGTTCCACCACTGCGCTACCACTAACCCAGGGCAGTTGATGATGAAGCAACTGCTTGTTACATAAAGGATTAACGTGCTGAAGCAAATGCTTGTTGTATGCACATTGGTGTAACCAAAGACAAAGTAGGGTATGTTACAAAATCTTCATGATGATGATGCCTGCCTAGTAGGTGACTGTGATGATGACTGCAGGTGATAGGCGACTTCTGTTGACATTTTCTGCATCACTCCATAGAACATGGAGTCCCTAGGCCATGGGGTCCCTAGGCCATTGAGTCCCTAGGCCATGGAGTCGCTAGGACGTGGAGTCCCTAGGGCACATCCTAGTGTTCAAGGTTCCACAAGCAGATCAATAAATACTACCAGTCTACCACACCACTTGCACAGAAACCTGTCAGTGTCTTCAGGTGCGCTGCAGTCTGGTTCTATGTTGGTAGTGCGATGTCCATGCTGCTATGTGCATGGTGCAATATTCATACCTATAAGCTAGGCATTGCATAAATGGACAGTGCACCATGTTGTACACTGACTATAATACACAAAGTTTTACCATGCAATAAGCTGGATTCATACTTTTAACGGTGCCTTACGGCGCAACACGTTAGCACACGCTTACCGGTGTAGCATCCCAAAA
>JAVCKZ010047540.1:0-34654 GCA_034780755.1 Lepetodrilus elevatus
TATACAAGGTGAATTAGTAGTGAATAACGGTTCCGGTCCTCGTTAGTGATGCCGGAGTACGGAATAGAGAGATGCCGATTTATCCAAATGTTAACTAATGATAAATGCACTGTCGCCGGTCGGGACTTTGAAATTGTGCCGGTAAACGCAGATTACACAGATGCCGGTTAATGCAGAGTACACTGTACATGTAATGAAGACATGCTGGGTCCGCTCTACGAGACAAGTCCATGTGGCTTGCAATGAGTTTGAGGTATCTCTTCACAAGACTTGTGACATCATGATTACATGTGTAGCAAGCATCAGATTCAGAGGCTAGGTAGATGTACAGTGTAATTAATTAGGAAATAAAGATATTTCTAGAATAGTAATAACATCTGGAGAGAGAAAAAAATCAAGGGTTGTTAGGGAATTATGCTTTTGCCACTTCACATAACATTTGAAGCAGTCATAAAATCAGTAAAATTAAGGTAGATTTATTTAATTATTCATCTTGATCCAACATCTTCCAACGAGGTCAACAGTTCAAATATGTACCGGATACCAAGGATGCATGATACTATTCACTAGTGTTTACTCTAGAAGCGTATAAACCTTGTTGTTTGTTACTGGTAAACCAAGGCCCGTAATCAGCTGATCACGTTGATAATGATGTTGATATGCCCTATAGTAAATGACTAATATTCGAACAATAAAGGCAAATACACATGTCATCACCATTTGCCAATCTTTCTGCAATCCGTTTTGTGAATAACTTCGCTTTCTTGTCCATGTTGGACTTATTAAATATACACTAAAGGCCCGTGCCTTCTAAATATCATCTGCCAAATGTTGAAAGTTGTACACACGTGCGTGCTCGTCTAAAATGTGACGATGGCTACGATTGGGCGTTGATATTAGTCATTTATCCAATGAAATGGTTCAATACAGCGGCACGCCATTTTGAGTGATATATAGTTTCGTATATACACACGTATTTTCTATTATGACTAGTTGTTGACTATATAATATAAAATAAATATATATTTATATTGTAAATTAATAGAAAACATGTTAATTTCTTGAAACATAACAAATATATTATTTACGTAAAGATGGTTTAGTTAGCTTCCGATCTACCCTACTACGGAATTGTGGGACAGCAGGGAATTTTGATACAACACAGAAGATGTGTTGTTGTTTAGCCTCTTACATATTGTCTCTGTAAATCGTTTAGACAAGTAGTTTGCATCATATTATGGTCGATAGTTGTTTGAAAGCACCTCTTCTAACTAACAATGAAATACATCAACCTTAGATTGGCCTAGAAGACAATGGATCATGACAGAGGACACCCTGATCCATGTGAGGGAAAACACTGTTTTGGTTGGAAGTAACTTGAACTTTGGCGGTCTACTGTATACAGATCAAACTAAACTGAGTCTTGCCAACCACCTGTATGGTTCATTTGACTGTTATTTCTATTTTCAGATCTGAATGGATTGCAAAAGGCGTCGACTGATCACATGGACAAGAAGAAGAAGAATTGGAAGCTAGTTGCTGACCCCTTTATCCACCGGGGTCAACAACAGAAAGTTTACAGATTTGATGGTGTCATTCCTGGGGTGAGGCTCTGATCTCGATCCATGGCCAACAACACTGCACAACAGAATGCTGTCTCATCCCCAGAGAAGCCTCAATTAGCATCTACAATCGTGCCAATTTGGGTTTCTTTGTGATGTTTACCAACATTGGTCAATATAAGAGTCTGGGTTACTTTTGGTCAGTTGTCAACAACCATAGGAAAGAGGTTTTGTTTGCATCAGGCATCAACAATAAGGAGAGTTATTTGTAAAATAGGCTACATTTTAGGAACGGATCAAGAAATTCTATTCATCTCGCATTGGTTGTAGGTTTTCATTTTCATGTTTTGAACCACTCTGTCTAAAGCTAGTTGAGCATTTTTTAAATTATTATCTCAAAACTTCAAATGTTTCTACAGAGTTACAATCTCATTTAAATTTTAACTTTTCATGATCTTTAGCTGAATTAGTATACATACTTAATGTAGCTACTAGTATCTTGGGATGGACATTGAAGGATTAAATTACTATTTTGAAATTTGATATTATTTTGTTATGAATAACATTATGGACAAGGATTATTGTTGACATCACTTATGCTGAGTTGTCTTCATACTATCTTATCTATTGTGCATTAATTTAGTAAGTTTCCATTCAACGTTTAATTAAGAATCAGTATTTTAGTATTCAAAATTTCCAATTGAGCTTAGAATGTGCATTTCTAAGGAGTAGAATACATTGGTATTATAATGTATGCTGTTTCACAACATCCACCTATCTATAGTCTAATTGGTAATCTGGTATTTTTGCGAAAAATATGCCTTTTGAAATTTGTTACATAAGGGAGACAATTCTCTGGGGTCATTAACTAATGTTTGCCTTTAGCTCAAGAAAGTCTTTACATTCACCAGTTAATTTATTATTTTTAATTTGTGTGCATATATAATATTCTGGATTACAGTTACAGTAGGGATGTGCAGTTAACACATGAATTCAATATGCCAGGTTTATTTTGTAAGTGTAATTTTGACATTACTTAAGACTTTATTTTTAGTAATGAACATTAACCACATGCAGTCCCAAGTATGTTCAACTTATGGTGTTATTTATTCTGCAGGAAAATCGTCAGATAGAGCAACGTGACCCTCGTCCCAGGTTTCAGCGAATTTGGAGCAGGAAAGATGTTGCTGATCTTCCAGTACCCAGGTTCAAGGTGAAATGTTTTTTCAAATTAACAACTATAAATATAATATAAGTATATTACATATCTACAATTTACATGAAAATGTGTGTCCTGTGTGTACATTTCTTTATTGTATATCATGCAGAATAAAAAAGGATTTTTTTCGTGAACGGACAAATGTAACGTTATTTTTGTTTATTTTATTATATTTTTTTTGAAATGACAAATGTAACGTTATTTTGGTTTATTTTATTTTACTTTTTGAAAATGTATCTATTTATTTATTTATTTATATTTATTTATTTAAATTATTTATTTGTTTATGTTATAACTTATTGTTTCCTGTTTTCAGTACGATTGCTACTACGTTGGTACCCCGCCAGCCAAGGAGATCACATTCAGAAACCTCAATGACAACATCAACAAGGACTTTCTAGAAAACATGTGCAAAGCCTTTGGAAAGATAGAAGAATGCAAGATTTATTTCAACCCAAAGACCAAAAAGCATATGGGCATTGGCAAGGTACGATGGTGCTACCATATTTAATGTATTACATATATACCGCAATTTGAAATATTTTATTTGAATCTTCCCGTGTGAGCTGGCAGTTACATAAATGAAAAAAAAAAGGGGGATTAATATTTGTAAATTTTGATGCTTTGGAAAGGGGACATAACTCTTTGAAGCGTTCTTAAAATCTCATAATTTTCAAAGTATGATTTTCATGATTATCTAAATATAACTATTTGAAGCATTCTTAAAATCTTATCATTTTCAAAGTATGACCGATTTTGGTGATTATTTCAATATTGTGGTCTGTTTCAGGTGATGTTTACTTCATCGAAGGCAGCGAGTGCGTGTGTAGAGAAACTGAACCAGACTTCCAAGATGGGAAACATCATCACTGTGATTATCGATACCATGGGTACGGAAACTAACATAGCCTGTTTCTCTAACATGTGGTACTGTAAATCACGAAATTAATGTGACACCAATAAAATGCGAACGGCCATGTCTCCATTCGTGTTTGTTCATCCAGTCTTACCTTTAATGCGCAGCAATTAAATGCAAAAGTACGGCGGCCATTAATTTCATGATTTACAGTTGGGTTTTTTAAATCCTGAGATCTAGTATTTAGTTAACAATCGTCGCAAATGGGTGAAATATTCCCGCAGCGACATTAAACTCTATATTTACTCACTCGGTTAAAATTAACAAAATATTTAAACTATCTACAGTGTTCTTTTTCTTTTCACATCTTGCAACCATAAACAACTGAATCGTCACACCAATTATCTTTCCCCATAAAGCAACTAATTAACTTGAATAAGACATAAATGTCTTTGTGGTGTTGGACACTTATTTTGCCAATATTTGTGACTGTGCTCAATACAAGGCACTAATGTAACTAATATTTCTTTCAGGAAAAGAACGCTCTCGTATCATCGAAGATTTGTTGATGGAACCCAAACATCGAGCCGACAAGTCGGCCATCGGTCACGGCAAGAAACCACACAGGAACGACTTCCACAAGAAGCACGAAGCTTACGACCCTGGCGATCACGAGTTCGAGTTCCCCGCTTACAGGCAGCCACCATTGCCTCCGTATCCTCCGCAGAACGACGGCGGAATATCGGTGCCCCAGTCAGAAGGCAGTTTCTCCAGTCATTCAGACGTGGGCTACGGTACAGGGTCGACATCCAGTAATTTCGAAGCCTACAACCACACACCCTTCCCGACTGGGAACGCTTACGATATGCAGCACTACAACGCTCCTCCGCCCAGCGACTTCAACTACGGCATCCAGCCGCAGTTCGCCGGGCAGCAGCACCATCAGACGCCAATTTCTAGGCAGCCACAACCACCTCCTCATCCAGAAGGGTTCGCAGCGATACCGCATTTCGATCCCACGCGACCTCCTCCGCCTTTACACACGGCACAGACTCCTAAACAGGAGGAGCCTCCTCCAAACCGAGGCTCAGAATTCCATGAGCGGGGAGAACGCAGCTGGAGCAAGGAAAGGGGTGACGACAGGCGATGGGAACGTGACAAGGACAGGGAGCGAGACGCCAGGAACCGGGATGACGCCAGGAACCGGGACATTAAGAGGGACCGGGACCGAGACCACCATCGAGACAAGGAGAGGAGTCATGACAGGGACCGACACAGAGGTCGGGACAGAGACCGGGACCGACATCGCGATCACGACAGAGACTACGAGTATGAGAGAGACAACCGAGACTATGACCGAGATAGGAATAAGGATTTCGACAGAGGAACGAAGAACCGAGATCGCGAAGAGAGACCGAAGGAACGGGTGGAGAAAATAGCTCGACCAAAGACGCCAGAACCCGAGGAGGAATCGCGTTCCATGAGTCTTGATTCTCGTATTCAGAAGCTCCTGACTGGGTTCGTAGACGAGGACAAGCCACCAGAACCTCCTGAACCCGCGCCTCGGGATGTGTCCCCCGTCAGTGATCGCAGCTGGGATCAGTCTTCAGGGACGCCCGGTCTGTCGACACAGGACACCAACACCTGGACAACGCCTTCCAGTCATCGAACCCCAGGAGACGGATCCTGGTCCACACCTCACTCCATCCAGACACCTCATCCCGTTCAAACACCTCATTCAATTCCACAGACGCCTCATTCAATTCCGCAGACGCCCATCGACGGAGGAGGCTGGCCAACACCCAGCTCTGTACACCAAGAAGGCTGGCAGGGGAACAACCACAACTACCGGAACAACGAGGTCTCCGGACAGTACAAGAAACCGAGCGCCGATGCCAAGAGAGTCTCGCCCACCGGGGAGACTAGTGATATGGAAGTCGACGATGACGACGATAAAATGTCGCTGTCGTCGATCAGCAGCGGCGAGCAGAAACTGGAAATAAATCCACAAACAAATTCAAGCCAGGGTTCTACTTTCATCCAGACTTCCAATGTGTACGGACAGGCGCAGAACAATATGTGGCCCGGCTTCCAGGCGTACGGTACGCACGGCAATGCCATGTACGATGGCACGTACAATCAGAACTTCTACTGTCACAACGGAGTGAGCAATCCCGGGGACTTCAGCGAGGGGAAGATGGCCATCGACGAGGCCATGTTTGTGAAGGTGCTGAACAGTTTTGTGAAAGAGCTGAAGGAAGTGATGCAGAAGGACTTGTGCAAGAAGATGGTTGTTAGTTCCGCGTTTAAGTCGTTCGAGTCGTGGTGGGACAAAGAGTCAGAGAAGACAAAGGTGAGTAAGAAATTGCATGTAGGTCCGGGATCAATCATAACACTAGCTGAAACACTTTGTCACAAATTATCCTAAGAACTAGTAGGAATTTAAGGTTTTGTAACAAATTTGTTATTTGAATCATTATTCGGGCTAGTAGCTTTGAAAGGTAAAGTTCTATACTTGAATGTAGGTATGAAGTAGTTAAATGTTGTGGTTTTATTGCCGGCAATACTTGAAAAGATTGTCGCAAATGGATGAAATATTCCTGCAGCAACATTAAACTCCTTATTCAAACACTCACTCACTTGAAAAGTTGAAATAGTACCTGTTAGTATTTAGATTATTTATCGAGGCCTCCATATGGGTGAAAGATTCGCGCTGTGACGTGAAACAACAATATTCACTCACTCTGTAAGAGTTACATCCTGTCAGTATTTAGATTATTTATTGAGCCAACCAACATTTTAATACATTTCACCACAAATTATCAAGCAAAAATTTAACATTTCTGTTAGGTCATTCATTACAGCAAGTATGTTACTTGAAATATTATGTATTTAAATTATTTATTCAGCACACATCAATTAAGTAATTTTAAGATTGCAACCTACATTCACATTTCTTTTGCCCATAGCCTACAAAACCCTTGCCAATGCTGGACAAGGCCAGTCGTGCCCCGACATCCACGGCCAACAGCAACCAGAATGCTATGAGCTCAGCAATAGCGTCGCTGTTCGAGACGAAATCGTCGTGGTCGACACGAGATGGGATGGATTCAGGATTTGGCGGCTTCAATCGAAACTTTGGTAGCGGCGGATTGCTGGGTATCCGAGGAGGAATACCTAAGATGCCGTCTTTCAAGGTACCATTTATTTTGGAAAAAATTGTATGTTTGGATCATTATGAAATATTGATACTAGTATTTGATTGTATAAAATATGATGCACAATGCTAGTATTATCAATTCATGAATGTCATTTATTGTGTATTAAATGTCTAGCAAAACAATCTTTAAAGCATTCATGCATTTGTATTAATTGTCATAAATTAACAAAAGCTCTTTTAAAATCTTAAATTTAATTTGAAATTATTTTTTTTACCATATCTATAATATAATATTTAATTTGAAAACCAGTGACATATAAAACCACATATATATTTCTCTTTAGCACAATTTAAGAAAAGAAAAAAAATCTGATAATGGTGATGATAATTTGAGACTCTATTTTTACAACAGAAAAAGTTTCGACCACCATCTCCGCCTCCTATAACTGGTGAGCCATCGAAACATGGAGAAGAAGATGCCTGGTCAGGTAGGAATAACAGGCTGAAGTCTTTTTATCTCCACCATTGCATCATGACTGCCAAAACCAAAATGGAGAAATAATCAAAGGGACATAACTCATGTTAAGACCACATATTACCTCCCCTTTTACAATCCTCTGGTATTTTTTTAATTTTATTTTTTATTTCTTGGCTGTAGTGGTATCTTGTTGGATTTTGGAGCCAAATGTCCTGAAATTAATATTTTGCATTCTTCATGTTAGCATAAACTTCATTTAATTACAGTTCATTTACCTATTTGTTTGGTCTTCATTGGATGGTGACCCAGCTCCAAACACCAATTCAAAGAATCGTTAATATTTTGCATTCCTCATGGTTTTATTTTTATTAAGGATTTATCATAAACTTAATTTCATTATTGTTCAATTACGTATTGTTTGTTCTTCACTAGACGGAGAGACGAGCCAATCGCCATCGCGGGCACAGAGGAAGGCTGTGGTCAGTGACAGCGATGAAGAATCTGAAGATGAGGCAGATAAGAGTTTATCTGGAGGTAATGTCTTCATTTGTGTCACATTTTAGGCTAACTTTCCTTGTATTAGTTGCTGGCTTATGGGGGAAATATTCCCAAAGAGACGTAAATCATTCAAATAATAAATTTTGTATTAAATAAATGTCAATGATATACCGTTTGCAATAAAAAAAATATTGTGGGTTAGTATTTTTTTAAATCCTCAAATGTATTCTTATTCATGCATTCATTCATTCATTATTCATTCATTCATTCATTATTTTGCATTCACATTTATTTATGTATTTCATCACGTATTGGTGAAAGATTCCTACATTACATTACATGACATTAATTAATTTTGTTTGTTGTTCACTTAGATGAAGACGAGGAGGAGGAAGAGAGTGGGGAGAGTAGCGAGGAGGAAGAGGAAGAAGATAGTGAAGAAGAGGAAGACAGTGATGAGGATGACGACGAGAGTGAAAGCGAGGAAGATGAGGAGGTGGACATTGAGACAGAGTCTGAGATCGACATGCTCAAGAAAAGAGAAAAGTACGTTATTTTGTTGTTGAGTCGTGTACCTGTCCATCCATTGTTAATCAGAATGATGGCCCTGGGAGAGCCCCATCAGCAATAGAATGGACGAGGGTGGTAGTGCAATGGTAGAACATTTGGACTTCAGAGCCAAAGGCCCTCGGTATCAATTACTATCCCGGGGGCCCAGCATTAATGTTCGCTAAAGTTTCATTTCTGACGTGATAGGATGTGCTGTCTGTACCGTGGCAATGCAATCATCACAAATGGGAGAAACATTCCCGCAGTGATGTTAAACTCTGTAATCTCCAGTTATAAACTCCAGTTATAATCCTTGGTCTATCAGTACCAGCCGGTGCTCACAGATTTGCTGCAACATTCAGCTCTGCAGATGTTGTGGGTTTCCTCTTGGCCTATCGTCACATATGGGTGAAAGATTCCCACTGTGATGTAAACAATAATGCATTCACTCCTGCTGTCCTAAGCTGACAAGAGAGCTATAGATATTTTTTTGATTCAGGAAAACTATTTGTTTTTGATGTTGCATATCAAGTTACATATGTGAGATAACTCATGCCGTGACGTTTAATTAGCTATTATTTCTGCAGGGCCGCCGAGTCTGAAGCAGCGGAAATTAAGGACGAGGCGAGACCCCTCTCCCCGATTCAGGAGGAAGAAGAGAAGGAGGCAGGGGAGATAAGCGACGAGGAGGAAACAGAGATGGAGGTCGACAAGGCCACCACGGAGGAGGTCGCAACCAAGAAAGGAAAAGTTCCCGAAAAACAGCCGTCTCCTCAGCCTCTGTCGCCGAAGAAACGACAGAAATCTCCCCTCCCCGTCACCAAACCTGAGGCTCCAGAACTGTCTAAGCTCGTCCAGAAAATTCCGATTCCGGAAGAGAGGCTGGACGTGCCCGAGAGAGACGACGGCGAGTTTCCTCCTCCCGTGGGGAACGAGGAAACCCTGTCGCTCCCCCGGTCCGACGACGGCTCGGATCGACGTCCATATCTCAATCCGGCAATCGCGGAACACGATTACTTCGCGGCGCCTCCGTCGCAGGCGGAGGATGACGATTCCGACGCGACGGCCTCCGCAGACGAGGAGCTGGGCGGTCTGTCGCGCGAGGTGTGGATGGACCACAGTTACTGCCTCCCTCCAGCCAAGTTTGAGCTGACGGAGTCAGAGGTGTCAGATTTCAGGGATAGCGAACTCGAAAGGACTACCAGTGTGACAAAAGCGCGGGAATCCGACGCGACGTCCGATGTGCAATCAAAGAAGAAAGGCAAGCAGAAAGAACCGAAAGAGCCTAAAGAGCCAAAGAAGCGGCAGAAGAAGAAAGATAGTGCTTTATCAGACATTACTACATCCCTTAACAGTCGGGGTAGTAGAGAGCTCTTGGGGCTTCTGCCGCCGCCAAAACCAAAAGTGACGTTCAACACGAGAACCTTTCAAGAAGAGAGGCAGACTTTCTTCGAAATTTACAACAGAGGAATGGACTGTGAAGACATTCAGTATTTAAAACGGACTTACGATGATCTCATGTCATCCGACGACCCCATGTTTTACTGGTTAAATGACATTTTGTGGGTCGACCACCCCATCACAAATATTCCCGATCCGTCGCCACCAAAGAAACGACGGAAAGTGGAAGAACAGTTGCAGTATAAGATTCATAAAACAGGTAAAGTATTAATTAAGTTACTAGCCGAAGAATATCAAGTAATCAACTATATGAAAGGGTTGTTACCGATGGAGAGTTCTGCCTGTTACTAAGTAAATGCTATGTTTGTAGGTTGTTCGCGGACGGAGGGTTACTATAAGCTGTCCATGGAAGAGAAAGCCAAATACTTGCTACACGCGCACAACATCAAACTACAGCAAAAGGCAGTTGAAAGTATCAACAAAACACTGGTCAGTATTTGGGATTATTTCTAACACAAATCTCTGCCACATTCTATTTGTGGTATCTGTGGCATAAAGCAATAATTCAGATTTCCTCTTGCCAAAAATACTGACATGCGATGGATGCTATGATTGAATTAAAAAAATTAAGTACGATTTTAATTGATTTATTTTTTGAAATTTAAAAAGTGATGTTTTTGTTTTTGTTTTACATCATGTCATAGAATTCCATATATTATTATTATTATTATTATTATTATTATTATTATTATTATCATACACAATTATTTCTATCATATTTATATGTTTCTATTTATAATTTTTATGTAATTTTGTATCATATTTACAGTATATCGTATAATTCACATTTTTTATAGCATATTTTTACGTCATAATTTGTATGTCATATTTATGTCATATAACACTGCCATAATGTCATGATCTATGCTGTATTCAGGCTGAACAAGCAAAGAAGATTATTATTTCATCTCGGGAAGCCAGAAATGAAAACCGGAGGTTGCAGACTGCTTTGTCAGACTTTGCCGACCAGGTCGGAACTTCAGAGTTGCTCAAGTTCAATCAACTCAAGGTATGTACGTCTTCCAGGATCGTAACATATGGGTGAAAGATTCCCGCTGTAACATAAAGCAATAATTCATTCACTCATTGCAGGACCAAGGTAATTATGTTTATTTTGTATTACCAAGAAAATTGACTTTTGAAAACCAATTTGTTTTGTGTATTTGAACTCCGTACGAAGCTGTCTCTCCTTAATTAGAGTTAGTGTATGTTTAGAATTATGTGCCCTTTGGACACTGTTTTTCCAAATTATGGAGTACATGAGTGTCATTTTAATTAAACCAGAACAGAAACATAAATCCTACATGAATACAGATTGACCAAATATCTTCTTTTTTTTTTAAATTAAATTAATTTTTATTTTGTAGACATCTTCAATAACCATGTTGTTTTTATTCTTCTTCAGTTCCGTAAGAAGCAGTTGAGGTTCGCCAAGAGTTCTATCCACGACTGGGGTCTGTTCGCGTTGGAGCCAATCGCTGCGGACGAGATGGTCATCGAATACGTGGGTCAGGTGATACGGCAGTCGATGGCCGACATCCGGGAGAAGAGGTATGAGAAGATCGGCATCGGCAGCAGCTACCTGTTCCGTGTTGACGGCGAAACAATCATCGACGCCACCAAGTGCGGAAATCTGGCCAGGTTCATCAATCACTGCTGTAATGTGAGTAGATTTTATTTCATTTTATTCAATTAAAAATAATTCTTTATTGCTTTATACATTTATTTCAATTTATTCTAGGTGTAGTTACCCTAGTTGATGATCGCTAAACCCCACTTTAAAAAAAATAAAAATTAAATAAAAAAATAAAAGTGAAAAAATCTTGAATGGGATTCTAAACCCCAATTACAAATTATAATTTTTTAAATTAAAATTAAATCGGTTCTATTTTTTCGTTCTCAGCCCAACTGCTATGCAAAGATCATCACGGTGGACACACAGAAGAAGATCGTCATCTACTCCAAGCGCGATATCGACGTAAACGAGGAAATCACATACGATTACAAGTTCCCGATCGAGGACGAGAAAATCCCTTGTCTGTGCGGAGCCAGCGGTTGTCGCGGGACTCTCAACTGAGGCGGGACGCGTGGACTTTTTTTATTGTGCATTTATGGACACAGATCACAAATTGACGCTAATGGTAACAAACTGTGGAGAGAATCATGACTGCAGATCTCTCCGAGTGGCCACAGTACTGTATGAAGGAATTACATTACATTTCGGCTGAATGAAGAGCCGTTTTATGGCATAAATATTTGGCGTGGATTGGTAATATTGCAGCTGGAATGGAGAAATCCAATATTAATGTGATTATTTTTTTCAGAGACTGCGAAAGTTCCATTCAATTGATGCAATTACACTAAATTATCCATTACATCTACATTAATTTAATTCAAATATTGTTTAGATCTTCAGTTTGAAAAGTGAGTAATTATGCAAGAAAGAGAGTTAACCCTCTCCTTGCTGGATTAAGCACATGTATAACTCTTTATTGTGTTTGAAATGTAAATTTACAAGAGAATATTGGTATGATAAAATTTTATTTTTATTCAAATATCTGATTATTACAAGTTAAATGGCAAAATAATTTTCTTGGGAGTAATTTACATATGTGCTTGTATGTTATACACTGAAATGCCAATTCACAATGGTATCCTGTAGTTCATTTCCTGTCATTAAGAGTTTGAGAAAGTGCTACATCTTGTAAATTATCGTTATGTATATCAAGTGCTTGCGAGTGGAATGAAATACAAAGAATGATACCTATATGTGGCCACTTCATGAATTCTGGTATGTAATCATACAAAACAAGGTGCTTGCATTTATGTTTACGTCTATAATATTTATGCTTTGTTTCCACCAAGTATTTAAACACTTTTTTTCTCAGGTCTTAGGATTTAACCATTAACATTCTTAACTGTCTAAGTTGTCTTAGTACTGTTTAGTTAGTTGTGGCCATAGATATTTGATTCCCTGGTTTACAGAACCGCCAATCGGATTTATTTTTTTCCATTTTGAAAATATAAATAATTATCTTTAATATAATAATTATATTCCGCCAACGGTGCATCCAGGAAATCATAATAATAAATGGTGAAGGAACAAGTCATATAACTTGCCATTGAACATGAACAAAATCCTGCAGACAATAGTGAACACAAAATCAAAGCATATTTGATTGAATACTGGTACAAATGTTTAACAAAATTCTAAATTATAAAAAATATCACTCGGATGCTATATAAACCATGGAATCAATTACTGTAAATCATAAAATGTTGGCGTCATTAAAACTTTAGCGACCGGTGGATTATCGACCTATTAGCGTGATATAAAGTTAACGAGCTTGTTCATTTCTAGAAAATAATTTTAGCAAATTCTTCATCTATAAGTTTATTTAAAAAACTAAATTGCCATTATGTAACACTGTTAGTATCAACAATAACTAATTCCACGTAAAAAGGTTATTTATATTTATATCATATTTTCCTTTACTATATCAATATACTTTATCACATTTTGGTTGTGTGTTTTACTTGTTTTGGACACTGATGTTATTATACAAGGAAATTCAAATTACGCACATCAATGACGGGAATATTGAAAGACTTACACACGTACACCTATCGAATATTCTTTTAAAATGTTAACGAATTAAATGTTAACGTCTAAGAGCAACTCGTTAAATTCGTTAAAGTTTTATGCTCGTTAAAATTGTATGATTTACAATATGTGTAAGCCTGAAATACAATTATTATGAAACTCGACATGATGTACAACTATGCAAAGTACATTCGTAAGTTTGAAATGCAATTATTATGAAACTCGACGTGTATAATTATGTCTAGTACACACGTAATTCTGAAATACAATTATTATGAAACTCGACATCATGTAATACCTATGCATGTAGTACACACGTAAGTCTGAAATACAATTATTATGAAACTCGACGTCATGTAATAACTATGCATGCCTAGTATACACGCAAGTCTGAAATACAATTATTATGAAACTCGACATCATGTAATACCTATGCATGCCTAGTATACACGCAAGTCTGAAATACAATTATTATGAAATTCGACATCATGTAATACCTATGCATGTAGTACACACGTAAGTCTGAAATACAATTATTATGAAACTAGACATCATGTTCTAGGCTGCAGTATTAAGTACTTCATCGTCGAAACCCCGACCAGTATTCATATCATCCGTCAAATCGATGATAAGTGGACATAGGCAGTAGACATTTCGAGGATGTTCATGCATATAACAATCACCAATTGATAACTTTGCTTGCCAGATTTATTTCATACATCCATATACGCTATGCTCTTATATTTTATGAAACACATTTCTTTTTCACATTTGGAAAGAATACCCATCTATGTACTAGGATAATACTTCCTTGAAGTGAATGTTTATAAAGTATGCATATTACTTCCTGAATTGCTTGAGAAAGTACATTTGCATTTTGTTTATTCTTTGTTCTATTATTTAAAAAAACATACCTGTCTTTGAAGATTGATATATTTGTCAGGTATGCAAGTATTTTCTGGAAACCTTTGTTAAAAAATACATTACCAAGGTCGAGGGAAGGTCTTAAAAACGTACTATCACAGATTACGGTGTCGTTTTGGACCGAATTTGAGTTAAAAATGCAAAATATATGCACATAGCATACATACAATACCCTCTGTACATCCAAATATCTTTTCACTGCTGTAGGATGAATAGAATTCTATTGTAGTTTACACTTCCTGTAAAACCCGAACACACTACTGTTAATTCGCTATTTAGTCTACTGACTAAGGAGGATAACTATAATAACTGAACACGGTCAAAGTAACCTTTTACGGCCACTGGTCACTGGCACCAATATGTACGAGACGTATCGTATTAATAAATATTAAAATATTGCTTACTAGTGAGACACGTGGCATAAGTAACTGGTTGTATAAAGAATTTATATTGTCGAAACAAATGTATGATATATATATATGTTATATAGATGATAAGCCTGAAATGCAGGTAAAACTTTGGTATACCTTTATATATGTTAACAATCTGCGATAGCATGGGTTTGATCTTTTAAAAACTTATTTTTTTCTTCTAGCAAATGCAATAATATTGCATGGACAAAATCGCTTGCCACTATTAATACATGGATTACGTTACTGTGGAACATAAAACTGTGTACAATTAGATATTTCCCCTACATGGGACTAACACAACCTAACATCTACCTATAATAATAACAATGCATGCAATACAAATAATGTATTAGCATTCAAAGGAGAACTCCAGGCATGTGGCACACTTGCAGTTAACCTAAGTTAATAATAGTAATATAATACAATAGGGGCATTTATGGGCATTGTAATTAAAATGAACGCAAAAACACTGACATTTGTTGCATACTATTAATATATGTAGCACATTATGCGTTTAATATCATAAGCTTTATAGCATTATGTAGTTTAACACGTGTAGTTTAACACGCATAACTGTCTCTTGACTGTCTAATTGTGTTAGGCAACTCCTTGGTAAAAATGAATGTTCCATGTTACAAGGATTATTCTTAGTCGCTGTACCATGTTTTTGTTAATCTGAACATGTCGTCTCAAATACCAGTACATCCATGGCGGCCCGTTAGTGTCATGGCGGTCCGTTAGTGTCATGGCGGTCCGTTAGTGTCATGGCTTTATCACTATAGTTGTACTTTTATTTCAGTGGATATGAAACAAATAACCGTTTATCTTATCTGTTTTGGCAAGTATAATAATGATAATCATGTATACATTAATATTGCGCCAAATCCATGCTATAAAGCGTGTTCAAAGCGCTACATTATTACTCCGGTCATTGGATCAATGTGTTCTCATTTTTCTTTTAAACATGACCAACTTATTATTTGTTTTTGTGGAAATGCAAACCTATCCTACAGCAGTGCAAATATATTTGGAGGTACACAAGCGATTATATGTATGCTTAAGTGTATGTACTTTGCATTTTTATTTCCGGTTTGCTCAAAAACGACCACCGAATCTGTGCTAGTATGTGCGGGGCAAGAACGAATCCTATATACTCAAGTTACCTGTCACCCATCAACGAACCAACCGAGCTCGGTCGTGTTTAACTTTAACCTGAGAGGTCAGCCGTGCAATTCATGGTAGACCATGTACCAAGCAATCAGTTGTAGTTAATTTTGCTACTTTTCTGTCAGAACACGGGGACGGAAATATGTTATGAACTACTAGTATTTTAAACTGACCATATACAGCTGTACGTGTATTTTGTAATATTATGTTATAGTATAATATAATATATGGTCTTTATGCGTGACTTCATGTGATATATATTAAAGAAACTGAACTGAAATGACCGGAATATTATAAATTAAAGTGACTGGACAAAAGGTGACTGAACAAAAAACTGATGATCATACACCACGAAGTACGTACAATGATTGATTTCCTTCCAAATGATCGTATCTGTTGTTGATGAATCAGCTCAGTTTCCTTTATGTACATAGACTGCTAGGTGAGCAAGAGCAAGTGACCTTTCAATCGTCTAACCGAGGACCAATCACAGCGTACTCGTCTAACCACGTGACTAACACATATTAACACTGTCTGGATAATGAGCGAATTTACCGATAGCAAATCATTTGTAAGGAAAGTAATCACTTTACATGGTGTAGGATAATCAGTTCTTTAGGTTTATACATTATGTATTTGCTGTTGGAGTCACTTTAAATGCGTAGATTATGTTCAGTGTGTGTGTGTGTGTAAATATATATATATAATCAACTGAAGAACCCGAAAATAAAACAGTGTGAAAGACATCTTAATTTACAATTTTGGACATCTTTCCGGTTTTTAAAAATATTATTCTGTGTATCTTCTGGTTTTTTAAACCCTTAATATGCAAACACGTGAACAATAAACATAATAAACACACATAAAGCTAAGGTAATTTCCGGTGCAATGATGCCAGTGCTAAGCGTTACATGGGCGCAATAATGGACTGTTTTCTTGTTCCTTTGTGCATTGTACGTTTACATGGATGGTACGGGATTATTTTGCACTAAAACTGTTTTCCCGTCATCCTAAGTTGGACATGTTTATCTGTCTCTTTATAGCCTCATTATTATCCACTTCGTCTTTGTCACAGGACATTACATGTACAGTATTAATTAAATATGCATATGTGAGTACGTAGGCTACTAAATTGATATTGAGGGGGCGGATGTAAATTCGGTACGTGCACTTCGGCGCCAAGGGTCGCGAACCGGAAACTTGCACCTGATCTCTGGTTTCCTTTCAGCCGCGATCACCAGTGCAGTAATAATATATTTCCATCGTTGGTTCGTCAGTACCATCCGGTGCTCTAATGTTTACTGCAACATTCAGCACTATATGGGTGTTGCTGGTTTCTTTTTACCGTAAATTGGCTCGCCTAAAATAATCCACATAATCTTGAAAGCGGCTATCATCATGCAACACTTCAAAGCGCATGTAAAATATATGTTCAACCAGTTCGCCTCCAATTGAACACGAATGGACACTCCATGGTATCGTTTCTCGAAGCTCTCATATCCACTTTGAGACCATATAGCGCTCTCGTAAGTGCACGATCCCCATGTATTAGAAGTGGCTACGAGAGGTCTGTGTACACTGAACACACTTTCCCAACATTTCCCCAACATTTCCCCAACATTTTCCCAACATTTTCCCAACATTTCCCCAACATTTTCCCAACATGTGTTGTTACAACAACATGTTGGAAATCTTTTGGGAAAATGTTGCTAGTGTACACAGGCACCCAGGGCAAATTAGTTTTACAACATATTGGAGAAATGTTGGAAAATGTTTGGATTTTGTTTGCTGTAGTGTACACAGTGTCTAAAATCAGATGCTGGGAAAATGTTGGGAACATGTTGGAGAAATGTTGCCAGTGTACACATAGCTTTATGGTCTCGTATGAGCTTCAAGAAACGATACGTATCTCAAGGCCTACAGTATGCGTTTACTGCGACAGACACTTATTTAGGCTTCGATTTAGGCCTGGACTTCCCGTATGAAAGCAGACCTGCGTATAGTTTCTTGTTCAGCTCTCATGCATGGCGATCGTGGGCTTACGAGAGCTCTATACTTGAAATTGCAGTACGACTCTAAGTTCTATTAAGCGCCAGCTATATATCATTGTCTCAAGTTTCAAATTTATTTATTGATATGTGTATTACTAACACTGGTACATGAGACATACAGATATGTACACGCCAGTTATCCTGGTGAAGATGGTGAACTGTTATGACATAGATTACCCCACTCATGCATGTCTCATATAGTTGTCTGTTTTGTTTGTCCCTCGCATTTTACAACCTGTCCACCTGCAAGAAACAACATACAATCTAAATACGTACACAGACCTGAATAATTGAGAGATCTCACATGGATTACGGCTGTCGTGGATGTTTGTGTATGTGTTTTTTGCCCCTCCCGCACTGAATTAGCTGCACATCCGGACCCGCTTGCACAAAACTACGTAACGCTAAGGTAACCGTATACATTAACTCTAATGTTGGAGTTAATTTGACAATACCATCTTAAAGTTCATCCTCGAAACATCGGTCATTATGACTACACTAAACCTTTGTCAAATATTTAACGGAGGTTCGGTGTAGTCATAATGTCCTGTGTTTTGAGGATGCTTATAGTTTGGACGCAATATAAACTATTTTCTTTTGCGTAGCGATCACCAGAGGTCATGTAATTATACTTAAATAGGACATACAAACATTCCCATATTATTAAACAAAAATCTGAAGAAAGAAATATACTTGTCGGGAAAAGGTAGTTAGTATCAGAAAATGCAATTTTGATCTGAGTTTGAGAAAACTTGTATTGACTCAGTGTTGTAACTTGAGTATAACCTTGAGATTGTGCTCTAGTTATGACAATGAATCAATGGGAGAAATCTCAGCTGAGCAAAATCTCAAACTCAGGTTCATTTCGAGAAATCAGGATCTGATCAGTGACCTGTGATCCTCTTGCAACGATGGTCTTATCACTTTAAAGAGTAACCTTCCTTGGAGGAACTACCCATAGTTTAAACAATGACAGATTGCACTACCGGATAACATATTATGGAGATGTATGATTCTGGCCCTTGTTAACTAGCACCGCCGGCAGGTGGAGACACGTGTCCCTGGATGACAGGTCAAGGCCACCGCTGGCCACGTGACATATGCAACGCCTGTCACTCAAGCCTCGCGGTCAGTGCAGATTTAACTTCCAAGCAGGCACTGATAGTCTTGATGTTGGGGGAGATGTGCGAGTCGTTGTCATGTTTAGAAAACATAATAGCGTCTATGAGAGGGATTCAGAGACAGAGATGTATGACTGTGGATCCCAATGCTCTAGAATCTACTCATAGGCGAGGCATCTAAATAAACATGGGAAGTATCTATTTTGATCCTTTATTAGCAAGAGGTTACAAGGTGAACCACGATTATTAAATGTCAAAAAAGTAGGCAATGTACCGGGATATCGTTTCTCGAAGATCTCATAATTAACTTTAAGACCATAAGGACTCGTAACCATCTCTAATACACGAGGATCGTACACTTTCGAGAGCGCTATGTTCTCATAGTAGATATGAGAGCATCGAGAACCGAAACCCGGGATCGTAATATTCTGAAGCTATTCACAATACCCAAAAGAACATTAAAAACCTTTGCGTAATTGTAAATTTAACCTACCAGCCACTTAAAAGAAGGAGGCGTAGTTATCAATATATACAAACATCTATAATGTTCTCTCTGGAAATGTGGTTTGTTATTTGAATTACATCGCGTTTCTTTTTGTCGTTTAGTATATCTGTAGGAACGATACAGTGGCCACGACTCAACTGTCCATCCATCAATCACGTCGACTTTGACTGACAGTCGTGACTCTTATTTCAGACATGCTACTTAATATGTGTTTACCTGGTATTTTCCACGCTAAGTCCGCTAGTTGTGTGTGTAAGCTATACGCACATATATGATCACTAACTACATCCGAAGGTGTTCAGAGACGCTTACAATAGAGATACATACAGAAAAAGGCTAAGCAGTTTAAAAGGATTGACGATACAGATTTGTTTTAAGTTCAGATTAGAAGGAGGGTTTATATTAGAACGTACGGATCTGAGAGCTACAGGAATGCTGTTCCTAGGACGAGTAGGGACCGCCATATCAGACAGTGTAGTATTAGGTTTGTTTATTTGCACATTTCGTACAGCTTACACTAAAAATCATATCAGACCTCGAAATGTAGTTATCTGTGGAATAAATAATGCACTTTTAGGTAACTTCTACACTGATTTTAGATTTAGTTTTTAGCCTTTAGTTTAGTTTTTGTGATACCATTGCTCTAAAAATATCAGTGGTTTATATATCTACAAGTATTTACATGCAATTGCATAATTCTTTGGAATATCAATACAATTTTTAAACCAAATGTACAAATTAAAAAACGTATTTTCCTAATGTAACACGTACTACCTATTAATGTATGAACTGTACGTATATATAGCACATGATAACGTGCTATATTGTCATGTCGGTGTCTAATGGATAAAATACACACAGTCTTTCTTAATTCACGAAAAATAACCCAGGAAAAAGATTGGTGTTAATAGTAGAGTGAATATGGTGACTGATGGTATCCGTGCGTGTTCTACTGTTGCCAGACTCCACGAGTAATATCCTCGACCTGTGACATGACCTTACTCCGGAGGTATGACACGGAGAGCCGAGTCAATATTTTGAAACACTCTCTTCCGGGTACCGCGTACATGCACATCACTATATCACGCGTATTTATAGAACTATACCTTAGTTATATACACATGTTTCGAAGCTCTACCCTTGAGATCACAATGCTTAAGATTATAAAATCCATACAACTTGTTTTATTAGATTAATCAGTATATACGGTACTAGTATATATAAGTGTATACATATCGTATCGTATCGTACACCTTACCTTGCCGAAAAGGCCACGAATTAAAATGTGATCTGAAATTGTTTTATTTCAATAACTTATAAACTACTCTCAATATATTATCACGTTAAAAGAGTATTGATAGACGCGAAATAACTTAAATAATCTCAGCATTTTCATTCATGTAAGCCATCTATTTGTCGTAATCTAATTGACCATACCGTAATTATTCGCAAAGTCTTAATATGTCTATAACAATCTGCAGCAACATCCATATTAATCACCCAGTGCTCTGCCCGAGGGATTGAACAGGAATAACTTTTCAATTAAGTATATGCACAGTTAAACCACATATTGAAACCAATTTCAAATACATACTAACTTATTTAGAGGATATTGGGTTTTGTGTAAATAGTACCTTCGGTATTTGTATATAGTATACAATAAATTAGAAAATGTATTTTCCCATGTGCAGTATACGATTTATCTTCTCCAACAACTGACATGCGCACACCACCTACATATTTTGCACGTGTACACCCAGTGACCAACGAACATAAGACACAAAATATAGTTTAATGTCCCTAGCGAGCATTCTTCAACTGGACACGAGGCATAAAAGTAATCGAGGGCTTTTTGTTCTGACTTGGCCTCGGGGTTATGTCCAGTTCTGACCACTGTGTCTTGACCTCTGGCCAAAACACGTGTATATGTACAGGCGCGTTGACCATCGCTCGGGTGTTTTGTGCGTGTTTGTCTTTGACTGGATGCTTTGAGAACATGTGTCGCGTCCAGGCAATAGTGTTGGTGGTCTTTGTACATATATTAGGTGAGTTTTATTAAATTACTTCATTAGTGCATGTGTACAGGTGGTCATTTGTAGAATAGCTGAACAAACACACACATAACCTATGGATAACACTCACACAAAATACGTATAATACATCAGTGTGAGACATTAACAAGAGAGATATCAAAGACATCAGGGTCAATTAAAAATGACTTAGCAAAGCCCGGACCATGCAATCGCGGAAAGTAGGTGCAAAGTTATATATAAAATTATTATCGGTCTTTGCCAAAGTGCATTAGCTTAGACCGAGTGAATTTAGCTAAGACATTGGCCATCGGGCCACTGCTAATGTCGCACACTGATACATGTATGTTAACACGCACAAAACATATGCATAACTTACATACTATAAAAACATAGTTTGCACATGTATATGTGTAAATAATGTTTCGTATGCAATACATAATTTAACCCTCTCCCTGCTGGATTAGACAAACGCACTGATATTTATGACATCTCCGGTTGCCTTTAACATGGAGAAAGTTAATTCATTCGAAAATATAGATATCATTTGACAAAAATACTTTTGAAGTGTGCCACCACTTGGTTTATAGTATTAGCAATCTAATAGAAGTATACCTCATATGATAAATAATTATGTTCTAATACTGTTTGGAGAAAATGTTAAAATGAGTATCAGATAAATAACAAGCATACTATAAGTGCGAGAATTGTCCAAGGCACTATTGACAGTTTATAATATTTTCTGAACACGAATGTCGAGAATGTTAATTTAATAACGCGAATAGAATGTTGTGTGATAATTATATACATAATTATATTATACAGTTGAATTTACTCATATACGAGAATAACAAGTTTCGAATGATAAATTCCACCTCCGAAACCCATACCATTATACCTACTTAACGAGGCATGATAGTTTGCGTAGAATGACTATATTCTTGCTGATATTCACTAAGAGGCTGCTCCTTTCTAACTGTTCTGTCTTTACTTTCTGTCCGACGCATACCCAGTTACCAATGATCAACACCACACAGTGTAACTGCGCATGCGTCGGACATAAAGTACAGACAGAACAGCTAGAAAGAAGCATCCCCCTGTCCAGAATGTGCGTCCAAGACTGTCAATGGAACACTCCCCTTGTAAACTATGTACCGGATGTATGTTTTAAACAGACATAGTTCATACAGCAAAGATAGAGTTAGGTGTCCTGTGGTTCCTAACAAAACCCGGCATGACAAACGCAGGATCCTGCGCATGACAAACGCAGGCATAGTTCATATAGTAAAGACAGTTTTAGGTGTCCTGTTCGAAGATCCTTTAGTAACAATATTCTAACAGGATTCTGGCAGGACAAACACAGGCATGGTTCATATAACAAAGACAGTGTCATGTTACATGATCCTTCAGTAGCAAAATCCTAACAGAATCCTGGCAGGACACGTTCACCGTAGCGCTACGAGAGTCGTAACCCTTTAGCAACTCCATGGAACAGCTCCTGACACAGAGATTACTAAACTTTGTGAGTACGATTGTTATGGTCAAGCTTAGATTTTGTATGGGAATTGATTAACAAAACTTTGAGTTCAGCATGAAATCGTACTCCCAGAACCTGCTTTATCTTTTAGCATAACCTAACAGGACACCTAACAGGACACCTAACAGGACACCTAACAGGACACCTAACAGGACACCTAACAGGACACCTAACCTTTTCTGCTGTGTCAGTATTATTATTACCAACTTACAGTCATTAAATATCCACGTTTCACTGAATTCCTACATAATGATTACAACTCTGAGGCATCAATTTTAGAAGCATAGTGTCTTCAAAGTCCTGTGATGTTTTCCCCTCTTCCAACCCCCTCTTTTTCGTGCACATCGTTAGCCACAAAGGAACACAGACCAGTGGCAGGACCAAACGGCAATCTGAATGGCATTACGCTACTCGCTGCCAGACTAAATGCCAGATCAGCTCAATGTCTGTCAATACAAAGGAAAAATTGGCTTATCGTCCGTTTCTCGTGGGAAAACTCGTACGGATTCAATTTCTGATGAATAGGCATCAGCAGCCAGCCAAAAAACGATTCCTTATATTAGATGGATTTGTAATTGGACGTACTGGACATTGAGAAATGAGGAGCTCCCATGGGGATACGAGGATGGTCACGAGTAAAGCTAGGACTAGTGTCGATTTCATGTATCACTTGGTATAGCCACAGGCCACAGGCCACATGCCACAGGCCACAGGCCACAGGCTTAGCTAACATAGGGCGTCACTTGAATCGACATGTTACATGTCAACCCGGCAGAGAATGATATTTGAAATTCGTTTTTGATCGATCAGTGTACATATTTGTATTTGTAAGAGCAGTCTGACGTAAAACGGTTAATTAATTCCACGTCTGAGTTTCATACGTAAAGGAAACGCAAAAGTTGCGAGTACAAATGTTCTTAATATGGAAAACGATATTTTACGATCTTACAATCGGTATGAGTATGAAAAGTTCATTTTATAGGACTACTACTACTACTACTACTTCTACTACTACCTGTAATGCTATCGTTACTATCCCTTGGTTCATAAACCAGAATATATATGGTAAATGATAATCCTTTTAACATATTATTGTAATATATATATATAAATGGCCTAGTAGTTGTTGCACTCCATATCAATTCATCATCAATGAAGAAATAGTTGGGGCCACTCTCTATTATCTCTGTGCATTCCAGTAGATAGTAATAGAATAGCTTTATCTGGTTAATCGTGTCTGAAATTTCATCTGCCAATTAACAGTATGTATGTGTATCGATCTCACCACACTTGTAGTATAGGTAATTGTCCAATTTTAGGAGCACGATCCATTGCCTAGAATATTTTGTCGTCTATTATCTCTAAACTACTTGAGATTTTGGTTAGCTGGAGCTGTATTAGCGATACGTTTAACCATAGTTTATTCAAAGGAAATGGACTGATAGGTTACAAGTTGTTTTAATTTTAATGAAGTGTTGCCTGCAAACAGAAATAGCTGCTTCCTAAAATTTGAATTAAAATCGATTGCATCTACAAGTATTCTACACATAGCGGGCCTGGACATTTACGATCAAATCAGTGTCCTACTGAGATAATGAATGTAGAATGTAACCTAAATATTGAATGACATCTTTGACACTTGAGGTGGACGTGGTTTAAGTTGTAAAACACGTTTATTAGCACAAATAAAAGAAGGTCTTAACTCTTAATATACGGTAAATACTTGGATATATGATAAAACCCTGTCTGAATCCTGCCCAGGAACTCAGAGACAAATTGGTCATTGACATTATCTCCTACGGTCTGTTCTGCAACTTCCCCTTAAATCTCGTCCACTAGACCCCGTCACGTTGTTGTTTTTTTTACATACGCTTGCAGATACATCTTTCGCTTATAATATGCCCTTTTGCTAGAGTTTGGAACGCCCTCCAACGCTATCTATTCCGTGCCAATAACGCCTACCTCCTGTCACGTTTGCACATGGAAGTAATTCTGGATGTAACCGTTTTTAAGTGAAGTACCGACTATGTAGGTTATATGCTTGTTGGGGTTCCAACCACGTCCAGAGATGGTCTGTTGTCAACTATTCATGAACGACCTGGATTCTAGTAAACCTACAACACACGATCGAGAAAATTCACCATAGATTGTGGTTAAAACAGTTTTAAAAAACAATAAAATACAGAGAATAATATAAAAAACAAACCAGAAAGATGTCCTAAATTGTAAATTAAGAGGCCTTTCACCCTGTTTTATTTTCGGGCTCTTCAGTTGATTATATGAACCCAGAACAGTTTTGAAAGATAATATGTATTTTGGGTTAAATACAGACAACATACGGGATAAATATATTGATGTTCTTATAATAGAGCATATTAAAGTAATTTTAAATGTCAAACTATCAATGGAAACGTAATACCGATCTTTTCATGAGGCTAGTCACAAAGTATAGCTTTCTTCTACTCAAATAAGATGGGTAGTGGGCAGCGAAACACGTGTGTAATGTACGTTGAACGTTATATCCACATATTAGAAAATATTCATCTGATAGTTGTCTCAGATCAACTGATTAGTGTAATTTGGATACGCTGCATTTCAGAAATACTTTCAAGCGGATGCTGTCCATTGATTGTTCGCGATCGTGATGTAGTGCGACTCTGGTTTGATGACAGTAGTTTCAACGAAGGAACCCAATGCTATCAATATCTGATTAAGTTTCATTAGTGACGCCCTCACAGCGTCCAGATCATTGGCAGTTATATAAGTTAGGCGTTGTATGGGAGTCATGTATTATATTGAAACTTGGCATTCAGCTATAGTATGAGATGCACTATTCGCGTAAATTGGGTATCAGTTATTTTAGGAGAACAAACATTGGTTTTATAAATTTTAATTTACAGGTAAATGTAACTAGCAAAATGTCAAGTATACATTCTAATAAAAGAATTACTGGTGATATTTTGGATGGTATAATTGGACATCCTTCCATTTTCATCCACTTCCTCTTCTTAATGTTCTTGTTTTTATTAGTATGTTTTTAATTATTTTGTTATTATCTTGTTTTTATTAGTTTGTATAGTTTATGAGTTGGCGTCGTCTTTGACAACGAGGTCAACATGCATAGAACAGAATCAGGTACAGATGTCTCGAAACATACTTGTATTTGAGATTTTGTTCAGCTGATGTCTCCCATTCAAGGCATCCCATTGACTCAGTACTTTGAGTAAAATCTCAGCTGTGTTCAAGTTTGTTTCGAGAAGTCGGCACCAGTTGCGCTAATTGTGCTTACATTCGTAACAATTTAGACATGAAGACACTGTATCTACTGACGGCAATGGAAGAATATCCTTACTTTGAAATCGATACTGTTTACCTGTGATTTTGTTGGTCCTGAGTATAAACGGATGTGCATATCTCTTAATTAACCTTCTGTTTTACTTGCTTACACAGGCAACACACGCAACGTCCAGAGCCGCCATGTTGACAGTTGCTGTCGTCAGTTTGGTACTAATATCCTTCGCCTCAGTTGTGAATGCAGATGATAACGAACTACAGGTACGTCCCGACGACTTACAAAGCGTCAATGTGGTTTCATACGCAGCTCTTAATATATTATAGATACAAAGCAGACATTATTAATTTTATAGAATATATTATATTGCCCTAAAACTAACAAGTCGTGATGTGAGTGAAAGAATCTTGAGAGCGACTCTAATCCTAAATTCGAAAATAAAATATGTTGTAATATGTCTTTACTTAACAATCACCAAGGCAAATTCTCGATTATCTATGTCAGTCAAATTGTATGTATTGTTAAAATAGCCTACTCTATAATAGCTATCGGTATGGCGTATATACTTGTGCTATTTACTTTGTTCAACATTCGCATTTTCTAGTAACACGTATATGAGTATATTTGTAAAGTTTCAATGTTTTTTTACTATCATAGAATTAATAGAATAAACAAACAAGAGTGTTTTAACCAAATTAATTCACCAAATTAATTAACTAGCCGCACTAATGAGTTTACTAATGCGAATTTTAGAACAAAGTAGTCCCAGCAGTAGTAGTGGCGCCGCCATCGGGTGAAGAAGTGATCATTAACGACGGCGAAAACCCGCTCCTTCCCTTGGACCAAGACGGTCAGTTCGGGCCTCTCTCAAACTTCCGGTTCATGTCCGACCCGGCGAGCAACGACCTGAACAGGCATTACGGGGTCATGGCCAACAGTGACTCTGATGTCCTCGTGCCATACTCAGCGGACAACAGGAACAGTCTCAGGGCGATACTACGGAACCAACAGCAAGGTAACGCCGCCGAACATTCAAAGACGCCGTTCTTTAAGCGGTCAGCCTTGAAATTCTGGAGTTAAGACAGGGAAATAGGAACCAGCTTGATTGATGGTAGTATTCCCCGGGGCTAGATGCCGTGACAGTTCGCGGTGTTAAAGTGTTGTTTTGTTGCCCTGAGCCTGTTTGATGTACGGGGATACGAGACAGTTGTAGGGCTTATTACGGGGATAGTAGACGGTCTAATATAGTATAAACGGTTTCGTTTGAAAATGAATTCCCTGTTGTCATTATGTTGGAAAACTATCTATGCTTTAGCGTTGTGGAATCCTTTGAAGCCGAGGTTGTTGTAAGCAAATGGTAGCGGCAATTATAATATGGTATAATCATTAATTTCACGGATTCTGATTCTGTAAGGGTTTCACTGAGTTATGTCTTATTGAGTAATGTTACAATTAATGTTGCTTAAAATAGTATTGTAATATAGTGCATGACAGGTTCATCATACATTGTTATTCATCACCGGTTGTTGAGTGTTTGCAAATGCAACCAACTATACGGTCGGTAATGAAATAAACATTATATTTATTAACAAGTACTCAATTACTAATAGAAAATATCCTAGAACCAATCTAGTTCCGGTTTACCAATCCACCGGCACGCTCATTCTTCACGATAGTTGTGTTAGATTCTTACATTAGACATTGTATAAACATTCAATGTCTATAAGATACATAAAACAAAAACTAAATTGTCGAAATTCTATCCGGATCCCGGATACTCGTCATAAATGTTCATGGAAATATATATCTATTCAACACGATCATGATATGATGCGCTGTCACTTGTCAGTATTGTCGTATACGTAGATCAGTTACCATCATTGGTTCGTCAGTATCAGCGGATGTCGATGGATGTACTGCAGCACTTGTTGCTATCTGACGATGCAAGTTTTCCCCTCCCATTCACTGAAACCCTATGATATGACTGAAATTATTTTAGAACGCAAATTCAAGAAAACAAGCCTTAGCAATGTTTGTATATCGATGATCAATATATGCTAAAGCCTGCGGACGGAAGTACTATTATCAGAAGGGCAATTGACTTGCATCTGGCTAAGTCCGAAGCGACTGGGTAACTCCAGGTTCCGGACATCCTGCTTCGTATTTCCTTCCTGGTGAACTTGGAACTTGTTTTTAGCCAATCAAAAAGCTCCATTGTGGCTGGAAGACGGTTCAGTAAGGCTTCCGTTTTAGTTGCAATTCACTAAGTTTTAACAGACGCATCACATGCGTACGCCAAGTGCAATTCACTAATTATACACAACACATTCATGCCTCTACCGCTTCTAATTACATTATGGTCTTGCACTTTAACAGAAGCTTAGCACACTGAGAAACCATACTAATGCTACGACAGTCACTTCAGCCTAACGTCCCATATTCTAAATGGCATTGACTAGAGCCGTTGAGCAATATCGACTTAAATGTTCCTTGTAAACGTAATGATAAGGACTCACGTGTAAACACTGTTTGTATACATAAGGCTCTACGGACATGATTTTCGAAGAAGATTCCCCACAAATCGTATTACTTAATTGCGGAAAATCGACCTGCGCGACATGTAATTCTGCCACAACTAGGCAAATTTAACCATTATCACCGTAAACACGATTTGACTTAGCACAGTCTTGCGTTCGACTCTGTTACCCGTTCTACTCCCACTGAGAACCGTATGACTACATTCATTAATACGGCACTGTGGTTATGACTTGTATTCGCATAACAAATCAGTGCTTTTCAAACTGTCACGATGTCAAAATTACCTTCCAATCCCCATGTTTATCTAAGAATAACGAATGTCAGTATGGGATGGAATAAAGATTTGTTTTTCATCAATGTTTAGTTTCTTGACTTGATCCCTTTCCTGAATCTTCACTTCAGACATCAACAATGTCATACTTGATAGACGCGTTCCTTGATTTCTGTGTGCATAAAATAACAGACGTTCTGATGTTAACATTTCTATTAATTGAATATCTTCCAGTTCTCCTTATTGAAAACTATCTCCTAACATTCTTGTCGACAAGGACTTGGGACCATTATTGAGCTAGTTGTGACGGCTCGTGTGTAGGTAGTTTGCCAGAAAGTATTGTAAAACTGTCAAAACTTGTCTGAAGCGAAAGTTGATGATTATTTCCTCTGGGGTTGGATTGGGTACTAGGCTTATTAGCATTTACATTAAAGTACATACATGTAGATATATAAATACATTTCGTGACTTTGATTTCAGGAACGATTTCCAAGGAAAAGCGTAAGCCGCATTTTGGATTCCACGGATCAAGAGGATAAAGGTACTATACGTGTACTATTAAATACGTTAGCATTTAGCATACGTTAAATAACAAAGTCAACGTGAAGTTGGTTATATACATGTATATGACCAACTTCACTTGGCTATGAATGTTACGTTGTATCCTATTGATATTGTAGAAGAGCTATGTTTCTCCAAGTCAGTACACACTGTTTCCTTGGGCCCGTTTCCTTTATCTGGTATGCATCTGAAATATTCGGCGTACGTCGCGAATTAGAGCGAACACTCGGCCATTCATGAGAAGATTGGTTTGCTGTAAAAGTACATGACAAGGAGTTGTTATGATTTATAAATTAATCCAAACAGTTTGTCAAAAATAGACCTCAATATTGTTGTATTTTATGCAATCTAATTAAAATTAAATCTCTTCTATTCCCCCAGCAAAAACATCTAATGACATAAGATTATTTGCTTTCATTCAGCTGCCTTCATGAAGTTAACGAAATACTAGGAAGTACGAAGAAAAGAGAAACTCAATTCAATAAGAGAATAAATAATTAGCTGGAAGTATGCTCAACAAAATAAATTAAGTACATCGGCAGACATTTTATGGGGAAGATTTCTAAAAAACTTTGAAACTCGGATTGAAGCAACTCTCTCGCGGATATGATGAAGTCATCTCGACTCCAATCATATCCGTTGAGAGACACTAGAGAGAGGTCATTTTCATTAAATTAACCACTCGAACGTTTCTTACTATAAGAATTACATATAGTATACTATATAGATAAATACTATATACTTATATTATAATTAAATACTATAAGAGTTATCTTGCGGCAGTTAAAATTGTATGCAAATTAATGTTTCCTCTGATAACGAAAATAACATAGTTTTGAAACATAGAATTCCCCTTCTGTCATGGCCATAGTAGGAATGTGAAATTTCAATAAAGTAATATTTAATATTTATCTTTTTTATTTAGACAACATTTACAAATGACGAAATATCCGTTAGAAAGTTGTTCTAAGGAACCCGGTGCCATTATTCCTCCAATGTATTAAGTTATTGTAGAATACCTGGAGCCTGTAGACATTTGGAAACAATAGCAAGTTGCCATTGAAACTGACGGAAACAAACCACGACATAAAACCTTTCATGACATTGGTCTCGTGTATACTGATCAAATCTACTGACTATGATAATAATTGTTTCTCTCTTTTTACCTTTCAGCTTGGACACTTCTGATAAGGAATTATTTTGTGAGAATGTGATCGCCAAACAGTACTGGCCATAGTGCTACCCACCTCTGTGTTGTCACCAATATGCACCTCTCATCTACATGGCATTCCGTACCCTAACTTAAAACCTTCGCTATATAAAACCAGGCTGGAAATCAGGACAACTGAATACACGTATTCAAGAACTGGACTCAAGAACGGATCGTTCACGGGGATACTCTTTCACTTTTAACTGTTCTAGCTGAATGATCTTTCAGTTCATTTAGAGACGATAACAGTGCTACTTGATCTACTGGAACAAACAATTTCTGATTGTAAGTGGGGGGAATTAATAACCGTGCGCAGTCAACAGTAAAGCCGGTGGAGAGACTTCCAGTGCAGGACATTCAGGTAAATGAATTATTAACATATGCAATTTGAATATACCACGCCACAGTGCATGCGAATGTTAATGACATGAGAAGATTCTGACGCTGATACTTTGGGAGTCGGAGTTTGAAGACTTACTGGAAGTGCGCAACAAATTGAAGTTTATTCTCCTATGAAACATTGATATAGAGATGCTTTCCGTTTGTTGAGAACAAACCAGCAACAAGATATTCGATATATATATATATCAACAAGCCAATATCTTCTGTATTTGGAATTCTAGTTGATAAACGTATGTATATTTTCAAAATATGTACAATCTATGTAACAATATTTTTAGATCATTAACTCTGATATTTATTGTTGCCAATGTAACCTACCGTTACTCGGATCTCATGAAATTTGACGAACTTTCGTATACGATAAATGTATACATATTTGATAACGTCATTACTGGTGTTGTGTTAGATATACAATCTATTTATTTCGTGTCAGATATACAGACTATTTATTTCTTTAAATTTACTGTAAATAAATGAGTCGGGTTATCTACGCAATCCTCCGATTTAATATCCTGGACAATGTTCTGATTAGATCTGAGAAAGAATATAGGTTTCCTGCGTGGAGCCATCTGCACTACAGCCTTCTATTTGTGTAAACAGCATAACTCTAACATTGCCTAACTTCAACCTCAGCCATAATGTAGTCCGTGACTAACGTTGAAGTTACGGTTGACTCGGAGTTATTGTTTCGTAGTGCGGTGTCCAGAACATTAACGGACAATGTCGTAGATTCACGACTTCTATACGTGATACAATATATAAGCGTACACTATTAATATGTTTGTATTAATTTGGAATCTGTGCTCGCGAAATAAAGAAGTGTCTAAAAATCAAGATGTTGCTTAGCTTAATGGAGAATGAAAATGCGAGTGCAAATGTATCAACGATGTCATAGAGACAACACAAATAGTGTAAGTTGATCATCGGTGTTGTCTGATACATTTTGAAATACGTTACTTGAAACGATTAAATCCAGAGTTAATGTAGAAATCTGGTCATTCTTCTTGAAGATAGATCCATAAAGTTGTAAGTGTTCCAGACTAATATCCGTTTCAAGCTCAAAGCTCAATCATTGACAAGAGCACAATAGGCTTACATTCTGTACTACAGTACCTGAGCGCAGCGGAGCGACCCGAAGATTGCCGATTGGAGATGTACAATGTCAGTTTACATTTGGATCAACCGAGCGACATCCACAGCTATGCTCTCAGACCTAACTGCTAGGTTGACATTATGGCGGAAACTGGTGAATCCTATATTTATTTTACTGATGGAATGTAAACGCTTTTAGTGCTATATATTGGATTCTTATACATAGAATAGATAATCCCAGTGAAATCTAAGCAGAAATTATGTAGAATTGTATTTCATACATTTCAATTTAGCAGCAGTTGCATTGGAAGGGCCATCATCACAATTTCACGGAATAACCAGACCATTGTTAATTCGGGTGCACCAATACATTCGGATCTTCGGATCCCCAAGGGACATTGGATCGCGGAGCGTTTATAACGTGCTTTTTGATTGGTTGGTAAGGCGCACGCCAAGATTCTTTGGATGTAAAATAGCTAATTGAAACCTAGCAGATAGGTACGAGCGCATATTTCCGATCCGGAATGTCGCAAAGTTGCTACGAATATGTCAATTTAGGTCTTATAATGGTTGGACATATCTTGGTCAGCATACTGTCAGCTGTCAATGGGATGATTTAATTGTGCCGTGAATAACCTCCAGATATGTCCTCGCACCATGACACCATGACACTATGACACAGTTGAAGGTTTCAGTTACCTTAGTGCCACTCAGTTCGTAGATATGAGGGGAAGGTCGATACTGTACAAAGTCATCACAACATGAACCATGACACTACCTCTGACAAAGTTGAAGGTTTCGGTTATATTGGTGCTACTCTGTTTCGAAGATAAGGTCGATACTGCATTTCTGAAACATGAACTATGACACCACATATGACAAGGTTAAGGTTTGGGATAGTGTTTACGCCTTTCAGAAGATAAGGAAGAAGGTCGTTAATGATGATGCCCCTTATAATATTTAGGAGTCATGCCATTGTCGACGTCGTATGAATGGTCACGCAAAAAGGTATTACTGTGTAGTCCGGTCTAAAATCAGGGCGTACGTCATGCCTATGTTTACTCACGAGACTACCCGTAAGACCTTCTGAGATATGCAGGCAAGGACATCACCACTTGACAACCACGTTTCTTCACGGCGACAAGGGTTCGACGTTACCGGAAGCTGGAGGTCACACGCTTGAAGAATAGATCTGGGTATCGTTTCTCGAAGCTCTCTTAGCCGCTAAGGGACCATAGCACTCTCTTTGTCGATAGCTAATACATTGCTAAAAGAGTGCTATGGTCCCTTAGCTAAGGCACCATAGCACTCTCTTTGTCGATAGCTAATACATTGCTAAGAGAGTGCTACATGATCCCTTAGCGGCTAAGAGAGCTTCGAGAAACGATACCCTGGATGCTACCAGATGATGGTCTCTACACAATTATGTTCGTTTACTATTTTAGTAAGTCAGCTTGGGTAAGACGCTTTGTCACTTAATACAGAAGGAAGCCATATTGAACAAACAGAAGGATAAGTTTCAAAATAATTTCATTTATATCATGGCTTGTCAGTTTAAACAGGAAGAAACCAGTAACTTCCGTAGCGCTGGATGTTGCAGTAAATCTGCAAGCACCGGCTGGTACTTACAGACCAAGGATGACAACAGTATTGCTAGTGTTCATTTAAGGGCATGTTTACTTGTATTTACTAACGCATTGCATATTAAGCACACATGGATAACACAAAGAGTATGTTGCATCTGTGGATAACTTAGGACGCACCCACACAATACCACAGCCATATCCGTTATCCTACGTTGAAGCAGCGCCTGTTTATTTATATTGCATTTACTGAATACTCTAGTGATATCAAAGTAATTATGTCCATCCTCGAAGGCTGAGACTATTTGGTCCATGACACGTGATTTATGTTAATGGACACTTCCTGGCAATACACGCAAGTATGAGTCTACAGAGATGTTAAATCCTAATCGATATTACACAGGTAATAACAATAAGACAGTTTAACATGACTCATCTGTCTACTACTAGTATATCAAGCACCTTCTCGTCTCGGCGCGGCGCACACACGCACACGCACACGCGCACACGCGCGCACACACACACACACACATACACACACAGAAAGAGAGGGGAAGCGCGCGAGTGTGT
>JAVCKZ010047541.1:0-18839 GCA_034780755.1 Lepetodrilus elevatus
CCTGCCCTAAACTGACAAGTCGTGATATTAGTGAAAGATTCTAGAAAGCGACTTTAAACCCCAATACAAAAAAAAATTAAATAAAAATGCTATGGACTACCATTGCGACTTTTGCCAAAGTGACCAATTACACTGTAGTAATTATTGTTAAGCCTGCGAACAATAGTGCACAACTGTGACCTGTGACCCTGTTCCTTGAAGGCAGTCTGGTGAAATGTTAGCGGTTCTAATTCAGGGAACAGTAGAACTTGGTATTTGGGTCCAGATGTGAATGTCCTGACGAAACACTTTGATCAACATCATTTAAATGTCACAGCTGCAAAACAAGCATTTTCCATTCAGTATTTTATATTCCACGTTTTCTTTTGTCATCCATTATTCCTAATTCTATGGCAGGTTTGTGATGAAATCTTTCTTTTATCAGGTGATAATGGGACTTTTGAAATTCTGGCCGAAGGTCCACAGTCCAAAAGAGGTATGTTCAGTACAAAAGCTTTTCAAACTTTCAGATTGAAATATCTGAATGCCCTTTCGTCGCAAATGGGTGAAAGATTCCCGCAGCGACGTTAAACTCCATATTCACTCACTCACTCACTGAATGCCCTTCTGATACAAACATGATGGAGAGTATAGGTAGCATCCTTTCTTCATCAGTACCAGTTGGTGCTTGCAGGTTTACTGCAACTCTCAGTACCATGCATGCTACAGGTTTCCTCCTGCCGTAAACTAACGAGCTGCGATATGAGTGAACTGATCTAGAAAGCGTTTCTAAACTGAAATTCGAACAAATATCTAATATGAATATGAGTTGTATTAACCCTCTTCATACTGCTGGAATAGGCTCATTCACTGCTTTTTAGGGCATCTCCTGTTGCTTCCAGCATGGAGAGAGTTAAATGCCACTATTATCTAACCCGCACACAATCTTACGTAAACGGTCCTTGAGATTATGCTATCTCCTAGTGGCGCGAGTATTTTGCGTGTTGTCGGCCGATGGTGACGATGTTCTGTGTTCCGATGTGCAGGTGATGTTTCTGAACGAGCTGGAGGAGATCCTCGATGTGATAGAACCGGCCGAGTTCACCAAGATTATGGGACCTCTCTTCAAGCAGCTGGCCAAGTGTGTGTCCAGTCCCCACTTCCAGGTAATGTCCAATCTCTGACCAACATGGCTCACCCTGACCCACTCAGGTGCACCCTGGCCTAAATTAACCCATCCAGGCCTAAATTAACTCACCCAGGCCTAAATTAACTCACCCAGGCCTAAATTAACATACACAGGCCTACATTAACCCACTCAGGCCTAAATTAACCCACCCTGGCCTAAATTAACCTACCCTGGCCCACTCAGTTGCACCCTGGCCCACCCAGGCCTACATGGACCTATCCTGGCCTAAATTAACCTACTCAGGCCCACACTTGCCAATTGGTCTGTATCATAAATTTTAATCTTTCATCATTGCATACTTCACTATTCCATTTCATCACTCCCAGTGTTCAGTTGTGTACTTCACTTTTAATCAATGGTGAGACTTCTAGGGTTAAATAATACATGCTCTCAGAAATTCTCAATTTCATTGTCGACAATCAATAAATGGGGGATCATGCATGGAAAAAGATCTGAAACCATTATTCAAATTTGTTTTTATTGATAGAATGGTTCAAAATACAAATTGCAAATTGGTGTCGTATTTGCTCCACGCGCCCTCTCCGGCCTGGGTGCTCCGAGAGGCTATTTATACAGCTAGCCAGACAGTGTGTGACATTGATTGACACGGCCTGACAAGGACTGATGTTATCTAGCTGTGAGACGGATACTTCACATTGTCTGCATAGACAGCATGGGGGCTGAAACATGCCGTTGTTCAAGCCAGCGATGAAATGACATTTTGCTGATCAATTCAGTATCCCGTAGTCTGTGATGCTCCTTCCAATTTCAATGTAATTATTCAATGGCGTTACGTAATTTCCCTGGCTGTAACAGCTCTCGACATAGTCTGCCCAAGGTAGATGCTCTAAGCCAGTACTTGTAATGTCTGATGCCTCGAGCATGTTTTTACAAATATCAAGGATGTTCTCTGATTATTAGTGAAAGAATCTCTTGAGTCCCAATTAAATTTATTCTTTAAAAATTTTAATAACCAGTTAACATTAGTGATCTTTCAATATTTGAAAATGTATGTGTTGATGTGTTTTTTTTCTCACTATATGGTTCCATGCAGTCTATGAATTTGTCCGTCTTAGAATATTTTAATGATGGTGTGCACGCGTCTTTAGATGTATTGATTCGCGTTGTGCATAACCCAATGTAAGCTGGAGGCATCAGATCAAACATCTCGCACAAGATGCATTGTTTTTCTCATCTCAAAATAGATGGCACCTTTCCTAAAGAGAATGGCATCAAAATATCATATTTAATTCCATATTTAATTTTTTGTTGGACAAAAGCAATATATATTTATGTTTAGAATTTAGACATTCAGATTTCTGGAGAGCTATGATCAGATTGTTTTTATATACCTAGACAGAGATAACACCTTTGAATAGGATGTGATTAGGCCCCGAGATTATGGAACCTTTTGAGTACAATGTTGTGTTAAAATTTTATATGGGGATTTGTGAAGAAGAGTTTCGCAGGATTTAGTAATAAAAAATATTGCATGATCTCGGAGCTGGAAAAATGTAGTTTAACCCTCTCCCTGCTGAAGGCAACCATTGATGCCCTAATGAGCAGTGCTTTTGCCTAATCCAGCAGGGAGAGGGTTAAGGATGTTCTATATCCCGCTTTCTATTTCTTCATTTCACCTGTTTGCATATTTGCTACTTGCATTGAATGATTGTGTCCTTGTAATCTGTTATGAAGCCATAATTTGGTCTGTTTGTTAACACTATCAGTATAGTCCTTTTTGTCACAACGTACAGATTCCTTTTACCGATATGTTTTTAACATGGATGCCCCGCAGTCATCTAACATTGAGGTCATTCATGACCTTGGTCCTGTTCCACAAAATTAGTATAGCGATGCTAGAGTCTTAGCTCTCTATGGATGCTACGACTCTGTACTGCTACAGTTTTGTGGAATGGGACCAGGAAAGCTCTTCCCTCATCTGACAAATTCTTTATTATTAATTTTTAAATTAAAAAATAATTTGTGATTATGCTGATGTTGGTATTTTTGTGGCCAGGTTGCGGAGCGAGCTCTGTATTTCTGGAATAACGAGTACATCCTCAGTCTGATCAGCGACAACGCCTCGGCCGTGCTGCCAATCATGTTTCCCGCACTGTACAAGAGCAAAGAACATTGGAACAAGTAAGCAGATAATGTACCAATATGTTTTAGTTGTACAAATTATATACACGCAATGTAGTATGTATGTAGTCGCGTATGGGTGAACGATTCCTGCCGTGACGTAAAAAAAAGAATTCACTCACATGTGTTAACCCTGTGATGGTGTTTTATGTGTTAACGCTGTGATGGTGTTTTCAGGACAATACACGGGCTCATCTACAATGCACTGAAACTCTTCATGGAGATGAACCAGAAACTCTTCGACGACTGTACGCAGCAGTACAAGTCTGAGAGGCAAAAGTAAGTGTGCATGCCGATATCACTAACACATTTCTATATGCAATGAGGATAAATACAACTTGGGGATACATTTGAAAAATATTTTAAGTCGTATTATGAAATAATTTGGTAGTTTTAATATAATTTTTATGGGACATATTGGGGTGGTCATGTGTTTAACTTATTTAGTGTCTTCAATACTGTATACTACACACATTTTAATTTTTTTATAATACAAATTCAGCGTGATTGATTAGTGTGAGAATGATAGTTTGATTTATCCTAGACCTATTTTACAAGTGACATTTTATCTGCATCTGTGTGTTATGTCCCTAATTTTATTTTTAACATTTTGGTATGATTTCCCATACTTCTTTGACTTTCTTGGCATTCTTAATTAGTAATTATTTTATTTAATAACATTATAGTTGTCGCATATGTTTGAAATATTCCCGTTGCGACATAAAGCACTAATTCCATTAATTCATTCCTTAATCTTATATTTTATTATTTTCCAGAGAAAAGGAAAAAAATAAACAAAGAGAAGAAGCCTGGTCCAAAATCCATGGTTTGGCTAAGGACAATCCCCATGTAAGAATATTGTAATATTGTTCTATGTTTAAATTATTCTGGCAGAAACATGGAAAGTATATTGTAAATATAGTACGTAACTTTCGTCGATCGTGTGACTTGGTCCCTGCAATATCTGCTATATACGGTATTATCACCATCAAGAGTTGTAATTAAAATTATTTTTTACACGTTTCCATGTCTGCTGATATTGTGTGTCAATTTGCATGAATATTGCATGATTTACCTCTCAATCTTTCGACTTATTGTTTGAAAATTCATTGTAATATATCTGAGGATGAATCTGTTTTCCAATACACCCATCCCACACAATCGTTGCACGAGAGAATTATGTTTCAGAAATAACTTGCTTTTTGTTGTTAAATGTGTCTCACATTGCTTAACAACAATTCTCGATCATTCATTCCATTTTAAAACTTTTCATCCAGCATAAGAGATGGCTGACAGAATTACCTCCCCTGAGTTAATTGGCTCAACTTGACGTTTTCAAATTATTTCGGTGAATGCAATAATGAGGTTAAGATTATTCAGATTTATGTCGGAATGAAGAACATTTTATGGCATTACGGTAATTTGTAACAGAACTAAGGAAACTAAGGAACTAAGGAAAGCTAGTACCAACGGCCATTTTCTTTTTCGTTATAGTATAGAATGTTAGGGAGCGTAATAGCGCCAACAGAATTGGCGGCCAATGCCGATACCTCAACGGTTCCTAACAGCTCTGAGGATGATGTCGACGTCAACCTTACAATGGAAAAATTGGAAAGTGAAGCAAAGGAGGTAGGCAGATGTCTTGCCGTAGTGTGACGGCGACCACAAACTAGTTTCGGTCTATAAAGTCCATTTCTAAGTTGTTTTTCCAAGGGTCCAGTTAATTTTCCAACCTAAATATTTCCCCATTTAACTACTTAGTGTAAAAAGGTAATTTTATATATATTTTAGCTAGATTAAGATATATTTGGAACACTTCAATTTCTATGTTTTTGTTGTATATTTGATGAAATTAGTTTTATGATATGCCAAAAAATGTCATGTAGATATACATTACACCTGGGTGTATTATTGTATTGAAATTTCATGTAAGCTACTTGAAATTGTTTTTATTTCATACCATTACTTGGTCTACTCATCTGTTTGAATATCATATCATGATCAACATCACAAAGTTTTCTCACTGAACACTCTTTGGTCCAATTTTATCTAGAAAATTATGCTTTTTTCGGTAGTGAAATGCCCCCTTGCCTACCCATATTCAGTTAAGTTAATTTTTACCAAACATTGAAAATCTTATTTATTTGAGGAATATCTCCAAATTATGTTTTTCCTTTCAAATTTTCTTCTATTTAACCTTCTCCCTGCTGGATTAGGCACATACAAAGCTCTTCAGGGCATCTCTGATTGCCTCCAGCATGGAGAGGGTTAAAATATATTAGGTTATTTTCATTGGGTAGGTAAGAGAGTGCTTTGTAGTTCATCATTTTTTATTTGGCTATTTATCTATAGTCCAAATCAATTCGACTAAATTAGCAATTCTGGCCTCTTTGCATTCTGCAGCCTTTTGAACTTTTTTACAGCTAATATTAATATTTGAAATATATATATATTCACTTTAGTGTGCAGTAGTTGAATCACAAATTTTACCACCTAAAGAGTTTGTGGTTATCAGCTTTCAGTGGTATTCTATACTCCCAACCTAATGCTTGTTAATCAGCATTTAGAAATGTAGAAGTCGATAACAAGTACAATTTTGAGCTTTATGTCTGTAAGCGATGGCTGATGTTAATTAATATCTACTTAACGATTTCCCTCCGCAGTCTCTGTCCCCGCCATGGAAGTAATTACCTGAGACTGTCTCGTAAACACTGCATGATCCTGTTCTACCGTTTATAGTTCATGTTCGTTAATGTTTCATGTTCTGTTAACAGAACATCTTGAATGCCTTTTCGTTCCGTTCTGTTCATGATTACTTTGATAAATATGCCATTCATACTTTCAATGGTTCTGAGGCTTTTTTTTAGTTTTCAGAAATTAATAATTCTGTTTATTGTTTTTTTTTCTGCCAGGGAGTTTTCTAATGATTTCTTGTTTGTCTCAAGATGGGTCATGATATTTTTTGTGATTCCATTTCCAGAGTTTGAATCGGTAGCAGCAATCTTTGTCCGGTAGGACTTTTGTCTTGGCAGTGGTTCCACTAGCACCACTATATACATACAGTTTTCTCCCCCCCTTGCTTGATTTGCTTGATCTTGGTTTTATTAGCTGACTAGTTGATTGGACTATTGGGTGGCATTCGTCTTGCAGAATTGCCACTCGAATGATGTCGTTTTAATTGTGACTAAAAAATTTAACTTTGTGTGCTGTTGTTTTCGTGTCATTTCGATGGACTAGCATCCCTAATTGAATTGTCAACAAGATTATCTCCAACGTGTGAAATAGTGTGTTTATTTTTAATGCAATTTGTGCATCGATGCAAACCTTTGTTGACCTTGAACGGGGTCAAGTTGGGGAAAAGCATATAATTTAGTTTCAATTTAGTCCTTTTAGGATAAACATTTTTAGGATATAATTTCCAATGAGAAACCTTCAGATCCCCAAATAACAATAATAAATAAATAATTAATGACTAATACAATATCCAAGTGACAATTTATTATATAGCTAGATGACACGCACATAACAAGTGAAAAATCAATATAATTTTTAATTATTCATACATTCATTCTAACATATTCATATACTCAGCCATACATTTCCTTTTTGCTGATAGATACACCAAACTTATCTTACCTCAATACATTTAGACATCGAGAAGTACCTTATCATCCTATTTTAAATATTTGGTTCTTTAATTATTTTCAGCTGTCGAAAGTATTTGGGACCTATCGGCACCGTTTTGGTAATTGGATTTCTCCACGAGAGAAACAATTTGTGCCTCAGTAGAATATCGCCTGTCAATTCCTTGTCTATCCTAAATAGTATGTTTTTGGTAGACTCTGCTTTTCCATTTCTCACACTCCACACATTTTGGGAGAATATTTAAAAAGAATTATTCGGAATTTATTAAATAGTTGTCATGACGCTTTGTAGAAATTTCTACTCACACACATCAATTTCAACTAGTTGCATTGTGCACTTCAGGAGAATCTAAAATATTATTGTACCTTTTCCGTTTTCTGTGCATCGTCAATGTTTACTTTAGGATCTAATAGTTCTCTTCAGGTGGTATTGAATTCTTTAAGATGATCGTAGCTTTCCTATTTCTCTGCATCGTCAATGTTTATTGTAACGATCTGGCGATTTGAAAATCAGTATGGTACTTGAATTTCCAGGTATCAAACGTACCATTCCGAAGGTAATATTTGGGAATGTTTCCAAAGTTTTCCCCCCACAAGGTTAAATTAGCATGATGTTACGTATAAGGTCTATCATGGTTGGAATGAAGAATATTCCCATCCTATCGCTGGCATGAGCAGAGAATGTCGTATTTCCCCGACTTTACTGAATATCTGACTTTACTGAATCTTTTTTGAGGTCACATTTTACCGATATTGTAAATGCTACATACATATAACTTGGAACTTAATGCTGTGTATTTATTTTATTGGTGTATCTAGAATTAAATGCTGAATCTATTTCATGGTGTATCTAGAGATATATCCTGAATTGATTTTCTTTTGGGCTCTAACTAGAAATTGATGCTGAATTAACTTTACTACATAACAGACTGTAAATGGAAGTTACTACTCTCAAAATCAATTCATTATATAATGTAGCTATTTTTTTTATTAATTTGTGTAATATTGTATAAAATAATCATCATAATATTGTCTAACACCAACTAAACAATTGATTGATACTAATCAGTTTTCAATTACTGAAATAATACACGCTGTTGGTACCAAATTATTTGTGTGATTTGAATACAAAATGCATAAATTACAAAAATGACAAAATATATTGGTAATATCTTCTGGAATTATAGAACAATACTTTTGAATTCTAAGGAAATAGTCAATGTGATATTAATGTTATGATGCCAGTAGACGGACAATTTTGTAGTCATGGCGGCTGATGTTCAGTGTCCAAGAGCATGTAGAATTTAGAGAACAATTTCAAGAAAAGTGGGAATTGTTTTTTTTTTGTTTTGTGTTTATCTCTACAGTTGCACTTTCATTTCTCCAAGATCCATGATTTGGTTATTTTAGCTTTCTGATGAGTAATTTTGTCTGGCCATTAATATTAACATTACTGAGCACAAGCCGCTGCAGCAATGCTTCTGAGGTCCGAATGAGCGAGTTTCAATCTAACCCTAGACATGCTAAACTGATGCATGGCCTGAAATTCAAACATTTGAGCAGAGCATACGATAAAGTTATGACAAGCATTTGACTTTATTCTTGATTCTTGCCCAATATGATGTTAAATATTTTACATTGTAGTCGTCACCTATGGGTGAAAGATTCCAGCTGTGACGTAAAACAATAATTCATTCATTCATTCATTCGTTTACATTGTATAATCATGTGTAAGATGTATTTAGCATAAAGACTGATATAATAATATGCCCTGTTGGGTGCACACTATGAACTGTTAACTTTATCGTCCTTCTATCTCTTGTTTCATTTTATTTTTCATTTAAAGGCAGATAAGGTAATTTGATGCACATTTTGTTTTTATCCCATTTCCTGTGGAAACTAAGACTGAACTGTCCCCATATCTAACCAATGTTCTCGTCGTTACCTAGATGCATGCAAACTTCTAACACAAGAACAACACTGTGGATCTGTTTAGTTTCTGTCAATGTACAAAATATACATTCTCTTTGAGTCTAAACCGCAGAATTCTCAATTCTCAACATAACATGCAATTTAAGGATTATTGACTAGTCTTATCATTATCGATCAGATTTCCATTAAATTAATTACCACCAGTATTGCCTTTTAACTGACCGCAACAACAATAATACTTTATTAATATTTTGGCACGGTTGGCCTTTTAAGTTTAACTATTTGTATTGGTTCACAGTGTGTGCCATAAATACTAAGTTTCTCTCTTGATCTCCCTTCATCTCCATCCTGTGTTGAATCTATATCAAGAAGACGTCCACTAATTGCTTCATTAACCCTGTACCTTCTTATTAATCACAATGAATAAATCTATGGTTAGAGTAGTTAATCGTACTGATTAGTTAACAATAAAGTAGTACATAGACTCCTATTTTTGCTCTGTCAACCCTCGTTGATGTAATTCTCATTTTATATTCTACCAGTTTACTTCTAGTGTTAAGTGAATTTATGAAGATATCTAGGTTTAGTGCAGTTTGTTAGGATCCACCGATGAAGCGACACCAAGTCGTTTAACCTTCCCCCTGCTGAATTGGTCCATTGCGCATGTGTTTTTATTGGGCATATTGACATGCCCACAGCAGTGAGGGGGTTAAGACATACATTGTTCCACTCTGGTTTCACCTACAACCTTTCTTCACTTCTAATACTCGACGAGAAAACTTCTAATAATCGACGAGAAAACAAGTAGTAACTGTTAACTCATCCCACAAGTATTAACTACTGTATTTGTGTCACTATTTGACAGATGTTAATATGTTAATACTAACGTTGATGCACATCTAATCTTTTATTAATTGTGTTAAGATGTATGCAATTCTTTAGTATTGTCAGTTCAGCAGGATGACTTTAAATGTATCTTGACTCGGAAAGAAATATGGATTTGTTTGTTTTGTATTCATTAATCATCGATCATTATTCAAACTATTTTTCTGGTGGGTGCATTCTGTGGAGCACAGATCGTATTGAGTTCGTAGATCCCATTCAGTTTGATGACCAGCTGTTTTTACAGTCCTGCACTTTATCATGGCTGTTGTTCTGTTGAATGTCGGTAGTAGATTATAGGTAGTTCAATTTTAATGAAGCAAATAATAGAAACAAGTAAGAAAAAGACTTACTGAAATTATGACATATTATCACCAAAAAATACCTTGGTAAAAATAAATGTTGATTTGCGTGTATGATATGATTTAGGATGTCTTGTATAATTTTAAAATAGCTGAAAGTACTGGAAATGATCTTGTTATAGGAAATAGTTTTCATGCCGTTTTATCGAAATGAACTAAGATTTATGTTTTATTTGTTTTCAGATTACCAAGAAAAAACCAAAAGACAAACCCCTTTTACGACGTAAGTCTGAGTTACCACATGATATAGGTATGATAAAAGCCTTGGAGAGTCACACGAGACCGGACGACTACCTAGTGACATCCACAGAGAACAACTGAAGCCCTGGGGTGTCGCCGCCAGGTACAGAGGTCTACGGAGAGCAAGTGGTCTGCCTTAGGCCGAGGGAGAGGGGCGGAACCACCTGCCCCTCCCCCCCAGCTGACCACCCACCCCACTCCCACTTAGAGAGGAAGGAAGCATGCCGTCGGTTTACCAGTGAATGAGAACTAGTGTAGATAGTTTGGACAATACAGAGATTTTTATTGTACATAGCTGTCGGTAAAACATGATCAGTTTTTATTCTTTGTGTACAGGCATTGTGTATGTGTGTGCGCGCGCGCGATCGAGCTGCCTGCACACAAGCCTACAGTAGCCCGTGACTCCTCGCGACTAATTTCTGATTGGTCCGTTTGCCCGACCCCGACCTCCCCTCTCGACCTAGTGTGGGTCAGCTGATACAGCTTCCATTGTGCAAGGCTTGAAAGCGAGGCTCGCAGCCGTAGCGGATGATGCGTTTATTCACGTCCAAATATAGCCAAGACTGCTCGTGCTGTGCAACTTGGAAGGAAGGAATTAGAGTTAGCTATACGTCGTGTAGTGTACATTCACTCATATGCATAACAAGTAACACTTGGGGGGAAAGCAGGAAGTGAGGGTATGAATGCGTGTATGAATGAGTCTGCGAACTAGTCCATTGGTGATTTTTTCTTCTTACTCCACTCCACCCCCCACCCCCACCCATCCTCTGTACTCCTTTTGCTTACTTACTCTTGATTGGTCCGGAGAATCGGTCAAACGTCCCGAGTGCACGCATGACTGTTTAGCATGTTCACTGTTCACTGTTCACATCACTGTTCACCTTCCAGCGGTCCTGACTGGCTCAAATCTGGATGGGTTTCTTCTGCTCATAATTTGTCACCCAGTGACAGTTTCCTTCTCAAGGACTCGACGTTCCCCGGATATATCGTCGTATATCTATGTCTGTCGAGTGAATGAATTTCCGTCATACATGTACCTTTTTTTTAATAGAAAAAAATATCAATCTTCAGGCTTTTTCCCCCCCTCCAAGCAATTTGTAATTATGTAAAACCGCACATTTACCGTAGTTCTTTTTTTTGGTCTCATTTGTCTGCAAGTTAATGGAATATATCAATGTAACCTAGAAGTTTTAACCACTGCACTTATGAATGTATAACACGTGTTTATGAACTATCATCATGCAATTTTTCATTGCCATATAGCGGCTTGTTGCCAGCGTCAGTACACCCATGTGTAAATCGTGTTGTGATTCTACAATATATGCTAATACCGACAGTTTTTCATGTTCTTCTACTTCATATGCAAGTAACTGCATAACCACATAGCCATAGTCGACGAATGCTCGTGTCAATTGGTATGATTGAATATCTTCGGAAAATTGTCAAGAATTGAAAACTGCGACTGGATTGTGAACATGTATATTGACATATTGTTGTGATTTACGTATCTAGATCTGGAGAAAGATGAAAGAATATGCTTCTGACAAAACCATTTATTGAAAGTACAGTACCTCAATGGTTTCTGTTATCTGTTATAAATGCTGTTTGGTATCATCAAATTCATCAATAAATCATTTGCATTTCAACATCAAGTAATTGTTAAATATTGAAAACCACGACTCAATAATGAACATAATGTGATTAATCCAGATCTTGACAATAATGAACATTTCCAGAAAAAAACAAACATTTGTGAAAATGATATCATGTCTTGTATTTCCTTCAATACCAATTGTTAATAGTACATCCTGTGTCTTATTTTGTATAGCAGTGTCTGATATCTCATTGCATTGAATACATTTATAAACCCGTGAATTGTAATATTAGAAAATTATCTCTGAAACGATCCAAGGGGGTTATGCGATGTTGCACAACAATTGTTAAATATGTGCCAGTTTTACAACATCGCATCACTCCCTTGTGCCTGCCGAACGTCGTAATTATAGCGGAGCATCATCCATTCATGATCACGACAGCGTTTCCACACCGTAGGATAGACGTGTATTTATGAAGATGTGAGCGTGTGTGTGTGCGCGTGCGTGTGTGCGTGGGTGTACGAGAGTACGGTCCAGGTACGAAGTAGACACATGCTCGCGGCCGCCCTTCCTGCTTGGCAGTGCTGTACCGCCGGGCCGGTGATGATAATATCTCCCATGTGTGTAGTGATTTCTCTCAGTGGTAAGCGTGTTGATACAGAGAACTTTGTCTATAAGCGTTGACACGGCCGCCCACCTTCTGTGATGGACATGATGTTATGTTAGTGCTCTACAGTAGAGCATCGTTGTTCAGCGCTCTCCAGAGCTCTTTTGTACTATGAAGTCTTCTGTTGATGTATAGAATTAACACCATGAATACCATACACCATTTTATTTCTTAATAATCTTGCATCTTGAAGTAGGAGGTACATATTTATTCAGTGAAAAGGCTTTTAGACATGAATAATGCAAGTTTTATATTCAATTGTGTATTAAGAATGTCTGTCATCTGCAGATTAAAAAAAAAATTAATATGGCATCTTGATAATCTCTTGTTGAAACTATAACAATGTTCAAATGTGGGACTTTTAATGTAATAAATGCATATTTTTATTGAGAGACTGTTGTAGTTTTTGAGACCTGTACGTATTTTGGTGAAGGATTCCCACAGCAATTTCTTTTGTTATTACAGTTATTATTGAATTGGAGTTTTGAGCAGCTTTCAACATTATTTCACGCATATGACTGCTCAGTTATTGCAGAAGAAAAACATACAACACCCACAGGACCGAGTGTTGCAGTAAACCTGTGAGCACAGGCTGGTACTGACGAACCAACAGTAACTGGCCTGCAGATGGCACATCCTATCGTGATTACATTGGAAAGTCAACGTCGGAGAATATTGCTGCTGGGTCTCCAATGTGGGTTGAAACTTTGAACTTTGGCCCCCGTTGCAAGACACTCTTGTAGGCTACAACTATTGTAAGGTCAACACTTTCTATTGTGGCAGGAGCCTAGTTACAACTATTGTAGCGCTACAAGAGCGTCGTGTAACAGGCGCCTGGTTCCGAGATTACAAAACTTTTCCGAGTACGATTTCATACTCGACTCAAAATTTTGTTCATAAAACATTGTTTTTGAGCATAGCATGTGAGTTGAGCACAAAAACGTACTCAGAAAGGTTTCGTAATTTCGGGGCCTGATAATGGTTTTAGCTAGTCTTTCATCTATTGGATTTTGACATCAGGCAGAATTTTTTTATGCTACACTTGCAAATTTTCTTAAGCCACACAAGATTATAAGACTGGTCACTTAATTGTAATATTGAATTCACTGTCGATCATGCTGGGTCGAGATCCTCAAGACTTGGGGTCACACTGTAGTGTAGTGCATCACATGGCTTTAAAGCCACATTGAGATACGACCTAATCATGATCGATTGCATGCAGGAAATATGTTCTATTGAACCAGACATTCTATACCAATAGTCGGCTAGTTGTACGGACTACAGGAAATGGAATTTCTAAATATACACCCATGTAATTCTACATGTTTTTTTTTTAGTTTTATTATTGTAACAATCTTGTTAAGATCAAGGTTCAGCTGCATCTCCTCTGGTAGTCGTGTTGCAATATCACATATTTTATAAAGATTCAGCTAAGAACGGTTGAAATGTGATTTTAACCCTCTACATGCAGAATGCAACCAGATGCCCTAAAGAGCAGTGTCTGCCCCATCCTCGCATATCAGGGGTACCTTTAATTACCACACTTCAGTATGGTACTATGCAGCGAGTCCTGAGTGTAATAAAGTATCCCTGGTGTGAGAGGATGTGTCTGCCCAACACAGTATGGTGAGGTTAAGAGATAATTGTCCAATATAATAATCTGTGGATGCAGAAGGCTTTGTGATCATTGTGGGTATATTGCAAGATTCTGACATACATGATTAGAGATGAATGTTGACGTCCAGTCAAGAAATTCAATAATGAAGATGACATCCATATTTCAAATTTTGGCATATTGCCTCTTCAATATTTATGGACTATTGATGTTGATGAGCATCCTCCAGAATTTCTCAAAGAGCGAGTTTAGAGCCACTTTCAAGGTTATTTAATTTATATTGCGGCCTTCCTCCACGAAGGCGTAACGATGTCATTACATATACGATAAAGCTTTGGAAACATGGTCCCGCAGCAGCTCGTCAAACAGAACAGTCCCACAGCAGCTCGTCAAACGTAACAGTCCCACAGCAGCCCGTCAAACGTAACAGTCCCACAGCAGCTCGTCAAACAGAACAGTCCCACAGCAGCTCGTCAAACAGAACAGTCCCACAGCAGCTCGTCAAACAGAACAGTCCCACAGCAGCTCTTCAAACAGAACAAACATGTTGTGTCTGGCAACAATTTTATATTGCCTCAGGTGAAACTTATGTACAATATTTACAAATTTTCACAAATAATTTCTACATGAAAATAACATGACAAATTAAATGCCATCATAATATAGAGTACCGTAAGTTGCTGAATATTCATCTTGTATATTAAAATACAGGACTAAAGAACAGTTACAAATACTTGTAAATTTGTCATCATACAATTGATCCTCATTTATATTATTAATTTGCAGTTATATTGCACCAAAAGCATACTAGTGTTTGAAATTACCGCTGGAAACCTACTGGCCCGAATAATGATACAGATAACAAATGTTTACAAAAACCATGAATTTCTACTGGCCCTATTAGGACACCTTTAGCATTGGGAGAAATGTCCGGGACAGCAGTAATTTCGAACACTGCTGTAGCACTACAATATCACTGTGTTCCATTCTCAACTCCCTTGGGAGTATAAGTTAACCCAAGCTGCATGTTCATCTTGCCTTACCAGGATGCTACATGGAGAAGTCGGGGGGGAAATTGTGCACGTTATAAAATATGTATACTACATGTATTTATTAAATATGGAAGTTGTGTTCCTGTGAGAAATTAGGAATGTGTTGCAGCATTGATAAAACTGATATATACATGTAGTATCATAATTGAACAGAAAAATGTGGTTTACATTGTCCACTGAATCGCCTCTCCTGGAAATGTGGCAGGTAAACATGACAAATCTGTCAAATACAGGACATCATAAATAAATTGTGCTAAACCATACATGGGAATAACAGATCAGGGGGCCTATTCTTGAAACGTTCATACAAACTTCTTAGCTTAAGAACAGTTCGTAGCCACACTATAAGAATCGTTAAGATTGTCGTACAACAACGTTTCGTAGCAATTTTGTCGATTTTAAATAGATTTGACATTTAAAAAAAAATTGATACATCAATGTTGCGCTTTGTTCTTGTAGATGTCAAACGTAGACTGGAATGTTATCGAAGTGGCTGTGGTCACGTTGTCACGCAATGATGTCATCGTGAAGCAACATTGTAGGTCTCGGTACTACTCTGTAGAAGCGTTGTAAATTTCCTGATAACTGATTTCTTCCATTTCAAATGCTTTTTAAAGTTTTTAAAGTGTATTTGGCTCAAATAAGTAAAATAATGGAAAATCTCGCCTTTGATTGTTGAAATTATAATTGGTTAATTTATATTAAGCCTTCGTTCATATTTTGTTAAAAATCAATAAAACACACATGGTGCATTTCTCAGTTTAATTGTGTTCACTGGTCGCATACATTTAATAATTCATGTTATCCAAAATATGCGTCGATTCTAGTGATTTGATTGGTTGAGAAGAGTCCTGTGAAAAGTGTTACACCCAGGTTTGCCTACTCATAACAGTTATGACCTCATACTGAGACATAAATGACTGACGAACCCCATCGGCTTGAACGTTAGAACATAGATTATATCAGGATAACTGATGATGTTTGCATAGTTGCTGACGAAACGTCGTGGTTTCTTATAGTTATATGTACATAGACATTCCATTCATTTATATTTAACATAGATTATAAGGACTGGATAACCGACTCTTATCATTTTCATATAATGATGTCGCGGTGCGCACATTCCAGTGTCATATACTTCATGAGGAGCTACTAATTTCTGGTTTAATAACATCATATTTCCGGTTAATCAGAATTCAAAATGGCGAACTACTTTCAGTCGAAGCGTTGAAAATGGTTAAGTACTGCACGGTTGCGGGTTGTTACGCATCCCAATCCAGATGCCGAGGCCTCTCGTTCCACCTCTACTCATACGCCGGAGAGGCAATCTAAACTGATGCGAGTGTTGAATCATGACAAGCCGGTAAACCTGAGAAACGCGAGTACCTGTTCAAGACATTTCCACAGCTCTGGCTTATATGGTATGCCTACAGACATGCATTATAATCTATGGTTAGAAAGACATTTCGGCATGAATATCCACAAATCCGGTATGTTTATAGTGTAGAACTATTACGATTTGGGATAAATTCGTTACCAGCGCGATTTCCGGGATGTACAGTGAGTGAGTGAGTGAATATGGAGTTTAACGTCGCTGCAGGAATCTTTCACCCATTTGCGACGACGGGATGTACAGGTTTTTACAAGTCATCAATGAAAGCAAATAAAGAGTCATCGTCGAGTCCAACAAACATGGACTACAAGTATGAATACATTCGGTATCTCATGTTATTTTATTTTATTTTTTTAATTGTGGTTTACCCGCTTTCTAGAATCTCATTAATATCACAACTTGGTATCTCATGTTATTTTATTTTATTATTTTTAAATTGGGGTTTACTCGCTTTCTAGAATCTCATTAATATCACAACTTGTCAGTTTAGGGCAGGAGGAAACTCGCAACATCCGTAGCGCTGAATGGTGCAGTAAACCTGCGAGCACCGGTTGGTATTGACAAGACCAAGGATGATAATAATAATAATAATACTTATAACGCGCTAAACTCCACACTGATAAGGCATGCTCAAAGTGCTTACAAACAAGAAAGAAAGCTTAGTTAAATCGGCTAAAAAGAAAAGTTATAAGTTGGGATTCAAAGGCATGTTCAAGTGCAAGTCAAGTTCAAGTTCAAGTTCAAGTGCAAGTCTGAGTTCAAGGGGAAGCGAGTTCCAGTGGGAAGCGGCACAGAAAGTGAAAGTTCTACAGCCAAATGATTTTGATTTCCATGATAACTGCATTGCCACTCTACAGACAGTACTATGAATATTGCATCAGAAAGGTAACTTTCGCGAACATTGATGCCGGGTGTTGTTTGTTATGTATTGAGTGTGTTACGTCAGAGCATATATCATAGCGCTGCATACGACTTCAGACAAAGAGAGCGTCCAAGATGGCGCTGTACGAGTATGTAAAGTGCAGATCCTGAAAAGAATAAATCCTATGGCTGAGAAACAGTGTTTGTTCTTGAGAACTACAATAGTATGTGCGTGAATACCGTACTAAAGTGGTGACGAAGATGGGATGTTGTTCAATCATTATCAAGAATTAAAATTACTCACTATCCCGTTACCGGTGCATTGGTTGTTTGTAATCGGTTACAGGGCAAGGAAACACGCCATGAGGAACGGAGATGGGCCAGCTATGATACTTTCTGGAAGATCGACCTGCCAAAATTCTTTCAGAGAAATCATCCAAAATACACCATTCTGGCCTAAAAGATTAATTGCTGGTACGGTGTATATATAGTCAGTACTACAGAAATATGCACTATTCCGTCTGTGTGTGTGTATGTGCATGCGTGTGGGCATGAGTGTATGTGTATGAAATATTTTCCTTACATGTTAATTATTGCTTTATATCTTTTTTAATTATTTCCTTAAAAGGCAATGTCTGGGTGGCTGCCTGAGAACAAGTGTGAGGATATGTTGTGGAACAGAACGCTGAACTATTTGGGTGGCAAAGGAAACAACCTTCCCATGGACCTCTAGAACGAGCATCTCAACAAGGAATTTATGTCATCATTAAACAATGGGGGCGGAGATTAACAAAAAGAGTCAGTAGACAGGCATGGAAAATGGTGGGATCTCTACGTAAGTCCGAAGAACTTCTCTGTCCCGAACTTTTGGAATAAGCCATGGCTACAACACACAAGGCTGAGAAAACTGTTCGTGCCATGGTAGCACACCTGCAACCAGAAAACCTTGTCACGCGCCTACCTGGTAGGGAGTTCAGGTCATTCCCAAACTTCCAGATCAGACTCAACGGTAGCCTGCAAGATGGTCAAGCTATCTGATTGCTTGGACAAAACGACAAAGAAATTTCAAATCTTTGTAAGATCTAGATTGTTCAGTTAATGCATATTGTATAGCACACTTTTGATGCAAATAGTTACTATGATCATCATTTGGATTCGGATTCGACGATATTAAAAACAACACTGCCTGCGGCACTCGTGACAATATAGCCTCCCGCTTCACGAGATAACATAAAACATGATATTTGGGAAACACAGTTGAGTATTCTATTTATTATATAATTGGC
>JAVCKZ010047552.1:0-10296 GCA_034780755.1 Lepetodrilus elevatus
ATTTCGTCCCTATTTTTTTTCTGTTAACAAGTGAATTCGTTCTTAGGACACCCTAAGGCTTCAAAAAAAGTTGGTTTCGTTAAATGGTGGGGGGGGTGCACGATGGACATATCTGGCCCACGGCCTAATTTACCTTCCTGTTTTTGATGAACCCTTCTGATAAGGAAGATTAGTAATTTAGATTGACATGCATGTACTAAGTTCATTATTTGTGTATTTCGATGTTAGATACCAATGCGTTTTTATATTATTTTTGACCTTGCTGCACCTGATAATAATAATAATGGAAATGTATATTGTCCCTATTATATACTTAAATGTTTACCGTAAACAGGCAATACCCGAAAAGTGAATACGATAAATTAAACGTGAATGTTGTTTTCAAGACCGAGTGTCTTCTCTAACAAGTATAGCTATTTAGGCGAACATAATCACTCGTTTGTTTTTAACAGTACATATAAGAAGAATGCACTTGTCCTACATTACATATATTTTAATGTTAACATTCGTAATGATCGGAAGCATTTTAAAACACATATGAGACCATTTAAATCAACCAAATATTTAGTTTATCTTTGTTTTTGAGTGGCACATGATACATTCCTATATTTGCCTTTTAACCATGGATAAATAAAACTAATCACTTTCCAAATTGGTTGTGTACATGTACACTATGGAATTTCTGAAAAGGTAAAATTTAAACGAAAGAGTACAATCTATGAACAGTCCTGGGACCATGTTCCCGAAGCTATCGTATACATAACGACATCGTTAAGTCTTCGTGGAGGAACATTTGATGATCCACAAAGAGTCCAATTGTACTCCACACAGATTTAACGATGTCGTTGCGTGTACGACAGCTTCGGGAACATGGCCCCTGGTTTGTTGTTGATGAGGATATGACAACCAGTCAGAACTAAGTAATGCAGTCTAGATGGACACTCGAATCATGTGGCGATGCCGCTGTGACACGTATGAGCGTATAACGCGATCCTTATGACACCTTTGTTAGAATAAATTATCACTTTTAAGAGTCATACGAGATGTACGCATTCCATTCGCATATGATATGTTGACACCTGCAGGAAAACAGTATTGTTGAAGCTTTTGAGAGTCACTGCCCTACATTACGTAATAAATATACACGAATTGAGGACACGACACAAGTAGATTAGCTAGCATTGAAAACAACCCACATGGGTACTTGTCTGATGAAATACGCTCATACTAAGCACTAAGCAGTACATGTGATGCAATAACTCTCGCAATAAGAGTGAATGAACATAGTAAGCTATTCGAAAACCTGAAGCAGATGCGAATGTTTTGGCGTTTACTAGTACTTGGAACTCATACGGAAACTTCTGTTAATGTGCTCCTCCAAATGTAATACCCCAGGCGTCAATAATAACGGAATACGTAAGTCGTTTAAAAACTGTTTGCGTATTCGTTGTCGCTTCAAATCGCACGATTTTAACGACATCGCTTTCTTTCAGATACCATAGTTACAGGTGGATTAATTTATTGGAGTATATGTTTCCTGATATACTGTTCCTCAAGTCCACAAAGACTAGTACTGACATGCCGTCATTGATACTGTGACATATACATGGACAGCTATGCCAAATATATTATAACAAGGACACGGAAATGAAAATCTGCCAATACTAGCGTTATCTGATGGATGGCTATTCGCCGTTGTTTGATGTGTGTGATGATGTTCTTTGAGATGTCCGTGATGCCTGGTGTATCTCAAGGAGAGGAAGACAGTTCTGACGGACAGACAGCTTCTCTTGGCCGGATCTGTTCACTGAAACACGGCAACCTTTCCACTCAGTGACATCTGTTATGTGTGGGAGGGATCTCGTCATCACGGTGAGACATTCCACGACTTGGAGCTATTTCAAACCGCGACTGGTCATCAGCGTTTGATCCCAGTCGGCCAAACAACCCCGAACTATTGGTGCAAATTCGTTTGTGAATGAACCAAGCGGTTAACGTATTGATGTCAAGAAAACTGTCCTAATGAAATGTGATAGCAGGATCTGTATCACATTTATCAAAAATATAATAATATAGCCAATAGGAATGCTCAGTTCGTAATAGGATTTTGAGAAGTTGTGATGCTTTTGACTGTTCTCACTTCTACACGTGCTTAACAGTGTTGAGCAAATTTTCAAGTCATGTCGCTGAACTAAACGTCGTTAGTCTAATCTGGTTACGGATTATTCGGGATTGTATCACTGGCTTTCACGGACTAGTTCGCCATGCCGTGGATAGTTCTAGGTGCACTAGGGGGGGTAACTCCAAGCACTAAATCACTACGTTATCTGACACTATCTTTCAGAGACCTACAGATGTGGACATCAGGCACAGATGACTTCGCATGTCTTGAGGACAGTTTTCTGCTTGAAGTATATTTTAGCACCACAGTGGTAAATCAGTTATGATATATCTTACATTTAATAGTGTATCAGGGAGTTGAGAAGGAATCTGAGTGCACATATCCCTTGACTGGGGTAATAAGCGCATTTGAGCAGGTATTTTGGATATTTGCGCTATACAAATGTATAATAATAATACTACTAATAAATATATTGTCATGACTACCCAGATCATCCTCAAATCATAGGATATTATGACTACCCAAAAACTCCATTTGACGGATGTTACGTGTAGTCATAATAATAACATGTGTTTCGAGGATGCTACCAGATGTACTGTGCTGATATCCGCATCTTATGTTATACCTGTATACTATCACCTTAAATAGAACATTGTTCATTCGCATTAATTCGAGGTCGCATGTTAGCTTCGTAACGGGCATTCGTATTAAGTTTGGCTCGCGTTAATTTCTAGATCTACACAGATATATTGTTTATATCACTCTACTTTATTTTGTATGTACTTCTGGATATGCACACCGACATAGTAAGACATGCAATGCACACATTCCTTCCCCGTGAATGTCATGCACTCAACATTCACTTGAATGAATCTGATCGTAAGTGAAGCTTGATTTCACCAGAGCGTACACAGTTTGTGAAATGTCACACACAGTGTTTTCTTCCCGCTATTTCACGTACCTTCCAACATGATGACGAATGGAAAATCGGACAGCGCATGACAAAAAACATAGCGACGCTCTTGATGCATGGGCTGATTGTGACCAATGGCAATCCATCATCCATTCGACGCATGCGCAGTTCGTGTACTTCCGAGGGATCACGTGTCATGGCGGCCGTGCGTACCATGTTAAATATTATAGCTACGACCATGTGGAATTACGCTCAGTCGCCGACATTAGGACCCGTCACCGGTAGTGACTGCACTGCTTCATCACCGTCCACGACGACAGATCGAGCTTGCATCAGCCGAATTTTCTGGATTCCATATTTATGGCCGTCTGGCCACATGCCTTGCGACCAAGACCATGTCAAAGAGACGTCTGTAAAACAATAATCAAATATTCCTATATCCCTGCATTCATATACTATTCCGTCCAATGCTTTATTACATCTTGATAGTCTAGTCTTATCATTACGATGCTGGGTATTTTTTCTGGAAGCTCTCTTAGCCGCTAAGGGACCATAGCACTTTATTTGCCGATAGCTAACACATTGCTAACACTTTAGAGAGTGCTATGGTCCCTTAGTGGTTATGAGAGCTTCGAGAAACGATACAATGACCTTCAAATTGGATAGACTATTACCTTACGTAAATACATCGTGATACCAATGCTTTATAAACACACAAACTTACATTTAAATGGATATTATATAGCAGGTACACTGACAAATGCGTACGTACAAACATCATACACACATTGTATACATACCTACATGTGCATGTTGGTGTCTTATGTATTTCCACAAATGTATGCGTCTATTGTATCCTTTATGTTCTTGATATAATGTATGACACGGCATGTTAAGAAGTCTATACTTTGAGTAATAACTTACTGTACTTCAAAGAATACTTTGTCAGACAAATGCAAATCTTGCAAGTTAAAATATGCTTATGAGAAATGCCTTAATGCAACTTAGACGTTTAAAGTATGCACACTTGATGGGCCAATAGCAGACGCTTGTATTACGGAATCGTTATGGAATGTATTATTACGTTGAACAAATTATCATATTATTAAAAAAATAACCTTCCCATGTTTTATGTTTATTGTACAAATTCCTATAGCTACATCAAAGTATATACATAATGTGAGAAGACGTATTTTTAGATAGCCAGGTCATCACGATCGGCATTGGCTAAGACCAACCATGGCACCCATGACCTGGGACAGCGTCGGTAACGTTAACTCCAACCGTAGCGACAGACTACTACATCATTGATCATTCTGGAGTTAAAAGTCATCTCTGAGAATCCGTTTCGTACAAGAGAGCCCATAACGAGTTCATGCTCAATTGTTTTGTTTATAAAACGTCATGTACATTGTGAGCTTGAGCAAGAAATCGTACTAAAAACGTTTCGTAATCTCGGGGCCTGATCTTAGAACTGGAATTCGTCGGAAGGGTCAGAAATGTCACCGCGTTGTCAACTACACGTTGACAGACAACTGTAACTTGGAATTCAAAGTCTCAGTTAGTCATCTGACGGTATGTTCTTGTTTGTGGAGCAGCTTGTAGAGTTTACATACTTAAAAGTAGGTTCTCTATGTAACACGTGACTGAAACCCGAGGCTGACGTCAGGATCCATGCACGAGGACGGACTCAGGGTAGAAACAGGGTTTTAATTTCTCTAAGACACAACAGTGGAACAGGGTTTCGTTTCTCGAAGCTCTCGTATCTACTACGAGACCATTGCGCTCCGTAGATATATCTCATACGTGGCGATCGTGTACTTACGAGAGCGCCATATGCGATCATAGTGGATACGAAAGCTTCGAGAAACGACCCCCAGTATGGCTAGTATACGTGAAAGGTACGGAGTTGGAATACACCGACCCTCCGAAGACTAACATGTAGGAGAGACATCGGGCTATGAATAATGAACACTTTACTTTGGGTCCGATTTAGGTTCGGCAAGGGCACGACATTTATACATGCTTTAAACAACTATGTACAGCTATTAATAGCAGAGAATCAATATAATACTATTCACCTAACAATATTCTCGTCTGGTGACCCTTCATGTATTAGTTATAGAGGTATAGGGTTCACAGTGAAGATAAGCGAATCATAGACGTCCAATAATAGATTCTTCTCAGGATGAGGTGTAATACTCGCTACCAGCATTGCGAATTACAAATACAACTTGTTAATTAATACCTATTAATATAAACATAAAAAGAAGAAGAAGAACAACAATAAGAAGAAGAAGACGAAGAAGAAGAAGAACAACAACACCAATTTGCTTCCACCTTCATACACAAATAATACATTTAATTTAAATATAAACTATGAATATATACATGTAGTATGGGTTATGGCTAAAACGTCCAACAGCCATCACGTCCAATGTTATTTGATTGCATTTTAATAAATACATGGATTATGCATTTAATAGGTAAAACATTTCGCATAAATCAATATACAAAAGATTGGAGAAAACGTCCATAATATAACAACAATTGGCCTAATTCCTCCAAGTAGTGTCACAACCATCATTTCCTCATTGCCACAGTGTTCATAGCTCCTGTAGTGTTCTAGATTAATAGCATACGATTACATGTCTAGCGTGGAAGTGAAACAGGTGAATCTTAACAAAACGTGCTGTGACAAACATGCAAATCGAGTTTTTGTCTAATTTTAGTCTCGAACCCATTTCACGAAATAACCGAAGTACTCCATCGTTACTGTATTGCTGTTATGTCTGTTTCGAGAATATATGCACCACAGTTGTCCACAGCGCGAACTATCCGGGTAGTGGGGTGGGTGAGGTGGGGTTGGGGTGGTGAATTTATTGTGTGCCACAAAAAGCCGGTATTCAGTCAGATTTAGCCCTGCTTTATCTTGCAGCCAAGGCACTGTAGCTTGTGAATGATGCATTAATATTCAACTCAGTCGTTCAAGAAACAAGATCTAGGATGAAAGGAGACGGGAGAATGTCCACATAGCCTTTGACTAGCGAACATGTTAGGAAGGATTAGATTCTTTTCTTGTAATTGTTTCTATTGAGGCAGATGATTGGCTGCATGCGTTGTTGCTTGTTCGACGTGGGAAAGAGGAGTCCGTCTGTTGACGATGTGGTCCTGTCGTTGTCGTAGACGTACATGTTGCATCACTTGTTGCTTTGTACTTCATGGCAAGGCCTTTGTTGTCCTGTACAAATAGTTTCCCACTTAATGTAGTATGATATACGACTCGAGAATTGATGCTTTAAAAACACACTTAAAGCGATTTTTATGTTGACTTTGCAATTTATTCCCTGTGAAGTAAAAGGCGCCTATGATAATACACCCATGGAGAAAAAAAAAATCCAAGTTATTTATGAGAACCTGTAGGTTATATTTTATACGCTTTGCTCTGATTTAGTGGTAATAGCTTGATGCGTAACTCAATTTTCTCACGATGTTTTCTATGGCATACTAAACATGTACATGAATCAATGTTAAGAAACGAATTTCACTTGCAATGCCATACGCATAATGTATATGTATAATACAATTGATTTGATTGTTTCTGAAACTATCATAATAAAAGGGTTCTTCTATATAGCGCAAACAATTCACACCACTAAAGTGGCATGCTCTTAACGCTATATGTAGATATTCCTCTTCAATACAGTTAACTGCATAAGGTGAGCGCTTATTTAACGAATAGTGTGCATATTTGGTGTACTTTCGTCACACAAAACCGGAACATTCCTCTGGTGGACGATATTCGACTCCCAACCCGCTGTGAATGTCTTCTGTATCTTTCAAGCCACCAAAACAGCAGCGATTGTCACTTAGCGGAAGGATACATAGCTAAAGGTGTATTCATCAGTATTAATTTAGGCCAAATCACGCCTTCAGTCGTTTTAAACGTCCGAGTATGAATCAAGTACACGGGGGTGCCGCCACGTTTTCATAAAACCTGTGAATGGGTTCTGTCTGTATATAGAAAGGATTTCGTGCTTCCACGACAAAGAGGAAACACCTCTGTAACACATTCTGGTCAAATCTAAACATCAGTGTGTTGAACAAAATTGGAGTAATTGGGTCCCATATTTACTTAGCTCGGGTATCTGACAAGGGGCCCCTGTCGCCAAGGGAGGTCACTCACGAAAAAGGGCACCGGGATCAAGGGACCCTCCAAAAATTTGATCCCTTCTTTTGACAAAATTATAATTTAATTTCTTCATTTTGTATTCAAATATTGTCGAATCTCTAGACGCATTTGTTATTGGACAGTCCAAATATGTTGGGTCACCACCTATCGCTAATTATTCCAAAAGATCTTCGTCATGGTTTATACGCGCAGTTTTTAAGATCACGCAGGTGTTAAACTTATAGGTGCCCGTGCCCCTAAGAATGAATGGTGACCAGCGATCGTATATCATCATCGAACATCAATTTAGCTGGCCGTTTAGCTGCCCTACCATTTTTTTTGTCAATGCAAGGACCTACCATCATACCCCACGCGTGTGTATCTCTTACCCGGACTGCTCGTTTCTATTTCAATGTATTTTGATAGTTACCCGTTGAAACTGAAATACCAATGCAGCGATGTATTTATAATACAGATTTAGCTTATATGTTCATTTAAAGAAGGCAATACTGTGAACAGAGATGTAGGTAATATGGACTAGTTTTTGAACAAGCGACACGTAGGACAGTCATGATCGTATGCATAGTTTTCTTAACGTGTTGGAATCAGTGTAGTCCATGTGTCATGAACTTGCAGATGATCTGTAATATATATGACAGTATCGTTATTTGCCAAGGTTCAGTTATCTCCCTTTAACACATACAATATAGTGCCATTACTAACGGATGACGTTTGCTAAAGTGAGCCAAGGCGATCTCCAATTGGTGGATCACATGTGTCAGCTCTATTTCACATGGCCGGGTACGGGAGACTATAAAACCCCAGCATAGGCAGGCATGTGGGATTTAAAAAGTACACCCTCGGTGGTGAAACATGCGACCAGAACCCAGGCTTTCCCTCTTCTCAAGTGTATATGGTACTGAGTTTCAACCAACACATCCTTTGTTGTAGCAACGTCATAGATACTGACAGTGACAAATTGAAAACCGCAACCTTTACCCAGTTGATAAATACTTTGGAATGTTTGTCAAGCGTTAGCAAATATACTGTTGTCGTTATACTGTTTTACAATAACGACGTCATTTTGCCCCGATGTAATTGTCCCTAGCGGGATAAAACAAGGGGGAGACAATCCACTATTACAAGGAAGCGTATTCTCCAGTGACCTTGGCTTCACCAACACGGTGCACCTTCTGAGATTAGGTGCAATGACGGAGAGATCTCATCTTCAACGTTTGGGGGAAATATAATCTGTTGTCATATCCATAAAAGCACGGCTTGTATCTCAATGAGGCCGTGTGGTTGTGAAGTGTCAGTCTGATGGATGAGCTATGGCGAGACGGTGACGCTTCAGTGATGCGCCAACTCATGGTCGAATCTCTGCAGGAACTTGTAGGCCTACTTAATAGGAACTTTCTATTTCGTGTCCCAACTTCCATTTTGCATATCAGATGATATTGTATATGGCGTAGGCTGTAGCTGTGCAGTACGCACGTTTCAAGCGGATACAGTTTGTTATTCATATGAGAAGTCAGGTAGTCTAGCCGGTCGTATCTGTTCACGAAGCAGGAAATTCGGTCATGTATATTTGGGGCATATTTCAAAAGTGATTTTATGCGAGCTTCTATATTTCCTTTAAATAATGCAGGTAATCTATACCTTCTTTTATCGTATTTATGATACCAATTACATTGTTTTTCAACGCTTTACGATCCATTCGAACTATACTTTTTTTTTGTAAAATGTATGGTATTATATTATATCAGCCCAAATCTACCGACCCCATTTCACTGAGTTCACACTAAACTACCGGGTAATACAGTTTCGCATACATTCTTATATTGTAGCCTATCGGAATGAAACTTCCGCCTACGTATACATCAATGGACTACTGCATGCCTCTTAATAGTTATCATTAGATAATTAACACTGCATTAGCTTATATTTATACTACATATTAATACATGTAACAACATCCAACCAATCAGTGTTCGGTTCATGAAATGAAGACACCCCTAAACGAATGTCACGGGACACAATAGGCCTATATTATATCCCAGACCTGTATTATGTAAATTTGCGTCATAAAGTATGCTTACGGTGAAACGTAATAGCGTGTATGCTGGCATCTGATTATTGTTTTGAATTCAATTCAGTCACCTGTAACGCACGTGTGATACACTGTCAACGCACGTAATCCCGTGAAGATAAAATGTGGTTTAAAGACTTTCATACATATAGGTAACTCGACCCGGCAATTTGCATTAACATTATCTAAATGTATAACATGTTAGATCCGTACTTGTGTAATACGTACGCATCTCTGGTCTAAGAATTCAGTCCAGTCATGTGTGTTATGACTGAGAGACTGTCAACACTGCTGGTCCTAGCAAGATAAAACTGGATTTAAACATTCTTAAGCAAACTGAAACTTAAAAGACGACCTCCAATTTGAATTGCTCTTGTAGTATGTATTGATTAATTATAGTTTAGTTTCGTGGAATTACTATAACAATGCTCCTTAGAGCATATTCATCATCTATATCTGTGTGATGCATTATATATGCTCATTTACATAATTTAACCAGCCTGATTACTGCGCAGCGCTGCGTAGAGTCATGAATGATAATAATGTCCCCATTGAGTAATCCCTGCATATACAACGATATAAACACCCGAATGTTTTCCCCCTCCCATGAATTAATTGTTTGTTATTGCATGTGATTCAAAGCATAAGGCCGTAAATAGGAATATAATTCGGGCCAGTTGCACTGTTATATTTTAAAACTTCATAGCAAGTGTGCCATTCAATTCAAATCGGTTATTGAAATTCATCAGAACATGTATTACAATTTAAGTAATAGAGCATCCGGATAATAATTCAAGGTATTTAACAAATTACAAATCAGGACATTGTATTACAAATTGGGTCAATTCGTACAACTCAAAAACCCGTTGTACGAAACAATCGTAACGTTACGAGAGTCGTAAACCCCCATACGTTAACATGGAGTTGATAAGGAGTTACGACTATCGTAGCCCTACGATCGTTCTGTGAAGTGGTGGTGGGGGGGGGGGGGGGGGGGGCTG
>JAVCKZ010047563.1:0-18835 GCA_034780755.1 Lepetodrilus elevatus
AACTGAAAAACATAGTGGCGACTTGCCCTCAAATTTGGTAGTCAAACCTCCAAATTTGAGCCTGGGCTCATGGACTATTATTGGACTCAGTGACCCCCAAAACGTCGAGATATCATGAACATAGAATTTTAGATATGGCTGGCGGACATCTTGGAAGAGGCCATTGTTTTCATTATTTGGACACTTTTTCAGAGGGGTCCCTGGTCTAATAATATTTCTATACAAAATAAGACCAAGAAACCTAATATGCCAGACTTGGTCAGGAATTGTTTTTGTTTTTTCATTTGGCCTAACTTCATGCTTTGGGTTTTCCTACAAAAGACTACGGGGTCCAGACCAGTAGTGAAACGTAGTAACACATATTACTACATCTGCTGAATAAATGGCTTCCGTAGCACTAGTACTATGTACATTTAGTGATATGTATTGTTGGCTGAACAATAGCCTTGCTTTTTTGTTATTCCCATTCGCTATATTATATCATTCGTTTAATTTGAACTCTTAATATTGTATGTTTGCCTATGCGGATGATAATGCAAACCCTTTAGCTTCACTTGAGCGAATGAAGTAAGAGGCTCAACCAGTGTAAGAAACATTCTACCATTTAAACATATTCCTTGGGTGTTGGGTAAACTATTTGTAGTGTACGGGATCCCAATGCCATTTATTTATCGGAAATTAGTAAACTTTTACCACGAATATCTAAGGACAGTATCGTGAGATATATGTGCATACATTGCACCAATAGCTTAGTTCCATGTTGTATCTCTAGCTATGTAGCAATCATGAAGCTACTAATTGAAAAGCTTGTATGTTAGCTCTTAATTAGTGAGTCTATTTCCAGGACAGTTAACTCACCAAACCATATGGCAATACTTGGTGTCCTTGTATATAATGTTCAGATAACATGACCTCCTATTCTAGTGAACGCGTTCATTGGCTTCCATTTTTTTATACTGCATTTTTGAATCGGTACGAGTTGTCATGTAACGTCAAATTTATTTGTTTTTGTTTGCGGAAAAATAACTTGGATATTGAGTGTACCATGCGTATACTGATGAACATCAGAACATTTCATTTATGCGCGTTGCCGTAATTAGTAGCAACGTTTAAAATCGAAATATATCACATGATAGATAGTATGACGTATGTATATTACCTGTACTGTATATATATAGCTCGTATTAGTTTTATAGATATCTTGATATCATATTTTCGCAATAACATTTTTACAATAGACAATAATACTAAAGTATTGTCTATACAAAGATCAATGTAATGTGTTTGGTTGTAGAACCTAAACATGTTTCACTTCAAATGGTATACAATGTGGGATTATTCTCACTCTACTGTAATCAATTAAATGTGCACATATACACCGTATCAACATGTACTCTGCAGCTATTAAACGAACACAACACGTCTTTGTTTTATTAACTTTGTTTTAAATAACTTTATACACACACACTTTCATTTATAGTATTCTATATACATATATTATGCAAACTATTTACATAATAAAATCTGAAGGGTGGTAAAACTTTCATTATGAGCGCATGTGAAACAACGATTTAATTATTACGTCGTTTTCACACAGCCTATCACATGCCTTGCTATAATGAACGGCTGTAACGTAAATTCGGCTGGACTAACATGCCTCCCTCCCTCTGTTCGTGACATCACTTAGCCGGTGCAGATGTCCTTACGGGGAAGACTTTGCGTCCATGTTCAGCTGTTTTTCCAGCCGCGCCTCACATGTTTTTGCGTCCGAGACTTTGTTTTTTACGGCCGGTACGTAATAATTCATGCGGTACCCCTTCTTTTCCAGCCGGTAGGTAAGCTATTCCAGCCGAATTCGCGTTATTACATCCGTTAGATAGTAAGGTCTGATATCCGTGATTTCATAACGATGTGTTTATGGATGGAAGGAAACATACTATCAGCCATGACAACGCGAACAACCTGTTGTGATGACAATAGCCACAAGCCACGACGTGTTAATAATACTGGCCACGAGCAACGACTTGTTCAGATAACTATAGCCTATCAACGACTTGTTCACATAACTATAGCCTAGCAACGACTTGTTCAGATAACTATAGCCTAGCAACGACTTTTTCAGGTAACTATAGCCTAGCAGCGACTTGGTCAGGTAATTATAGCCTAGCAACGACTTGTTCAGATAACTATAGCCTAGCAACGACTTGTTCGGATGACAAAGCCTAACCATGACATGTTCAGACATACCACAGGGAATACGATCTGCACATCGTACGTACAGACATCACACTCCAACCCATTCTCAACAAGTTCATCTTCAGGGTGGGATTCGATCTCGGAAACATTGTCTATCTTTGATCACGTCGGTTTATCCTGTTCCATAGAACAACCGTAGCACTGGGAGAGTTGTAACCGCATATACACACACAACGAGCTACGACTCTGATGGAACTACGATCACGGTGTGAAGAGGAAGGACGAGAAATATTACACATGTATATACAATACAAGTAGGCAGCGGTACTGTGGTATAGCCGACTGTTCTAAATTTGCTTTCCAATATTAAGCAACAGGACGTCTATGCGACACTGCCATCATTATCTACATGATCGATTCCAGATAGGCCGTAGGTCGGGTTCTCAACGCCGGATGGTTCTGGATCCGAGTTGGTAGGCCTGGAGAAGAAGACTCCGCCGCTAGACCGGATGGAGATGCTTCCTCCAGAGGACGCGGGGATGTCTGGCACCAGTTCCTGAGTCATGTCCCCCTTCCTGTGGTAGAGTCTCCTGTAGAAGATGAATCCCGCCACGGCCACTAGTACGACAAGAATACAGACAATGGGCACAGCAATGGCAGCGGCTGGAGTTCCGGGGCTGGAGATTTTGGCGGTGTTGGGCTTTCCGGTCAAACTAGTAGTGGTAGCTGTTGTAGTTGGTAGCACACCTAGTAAGATACATCACAAAGGTTTAGCTACATGCTATATTACTTTGTTTAACATCCTGCGTATTGCAGGTGTGATCATTAAGTTACTCATCAACAGCAATAGCCGCCAAGACAACAATGATCCTATAGATTCATAACAATGAAGTTTCAATTATATGTCCCAATCAATTCAATACCTATACAAATTAGTAGAGAGGTCGATGAATTACATATTTAATAGACAACTTAAAAATGTAGAACATTTAAACAAGCAATGTATGAGATACTTCTACTAGTGCAACGTTGATTATTCGCCGTAACCCTACTAGTCCTTACTATATAAAGTTAAAAAACAAAATGTCAAAGAAACATCTTTGACAAGGACTATAGGAAACCTTACCTGAACACTCGACTCCAGCATCTTCAGAATGCTGACAATTGTGAATAGCAAATCCGTTGAAAGGACAATCCTGGATGTGAGACTCGTTTCCAATACATCCGAAGTCATCCATCCAGATGGGCCCTTGGCCTTGTCCATAGGCCGCGCGCATCTTACTTACACCTCGGGCATATCCGAACATCATGCAGACAACGGAGGCGTCCTGGTCGTCCCAGTAGTCGTCACAGATAGTTCCCCACTGATCTGGTCCCTGGAGGAAGACCTCAACACGTCCTGTGTTGTTGGTGGGACCATCAGCAAGACGGATATCCGTTACCACTGGATGTCAAAAGATACACGTCTGTTTATTTCTCCAAGATAGACATTATTGTTATGACTGATTAGTTCTTAGGTTGTGTAGAACATATAGTTTAAATCACAATATGAGGAACACATTACAAACAATATACATACTATTGCAAAGGTCAAGTAGCTTAATATGTATTTGATTTTCGTTATCAATACAATTGTGTGATGACATACACATTTCAGATTCTGAGTCTTTCAGGACTGACTTACTGATCTTCTTTTGGTAGCACTTCACAGCAGCAGGTCCATAGTTTCTGCAGTACCGAGTCATCCAACGGCGATACTGTACGTTAGTAGGGTTGAACCCGTCATTCCTACATGTGGGTACCGTGGTCTCATTGCCGAAACAGTCGAGGTAGTGGAACCAGACAGGCCTGGTGTCGCCGGAAGTCCGATAGCGTACATTGGAGATGGGCAGCCCGTCTTTGTGTCCTAGAGTTCGGCAGATGACCCTGCCAGCGTTAGCTTTACCAGTGATGTCGCAGATGGTTCCCCAGTTGCCCTCGTATTGCATCTCCACTCGGCCCTGCAGGTGGTCCTTGGGGTCTCCGGCCAGTCGGTACTGGACACCTGCAGCCATAGAGGAAACAGTAGTCGCTATTTGGAAGTATAGCCTCCACGAACAGTACTCTCATTTCGTTAAATCATCCTTATTATTGGGCAAAAGCGTTTTGGAAAAATATCATCCGTTATAATCAAGTTCAGAATAGATTGGAACGTATCAATATGATAAATGCAGTGGGTTTGTAGAATAAAACATTAACATTTGGTTTAAAAAATATAGTAAACACATCATTGACCAAATGCACGTTTGAAACCAAAGTATACGTCATGATCAACGAAAAAATACCATTAGCTACATGTGGTATATGCGCCTTGCCTGTAGTCGTTTTGTAGCAGAGAACCCCAGCTCGCGGGGCATAGAAGTCACACCACGTGGCACTGCTGCTCGGCTTGCTACCACAGTCCTTCAGAGACTTCTCATTTCCGGTACACGTCACTTCCGTCATGAGAATAGGGCGGGACTCGCTGACGATGCCGACTGGTTGGCGCTGGTACGGTGTACGCTTTGCTGGGCTGTAGGCCACGCCTCCTTTGAAGTTGAGCTGCTTGCAGGCGATGTTGGCGGCGGTGTCGGTGAATTCGGTCCCACACACGCTGCCCCAGACACCACCTCTCTGGATCTCCACATAACCATGCTGGTTACTCCCAGGGTCGTCAGACACAAGGCGCATCTTGAAGCCTATCAAACATGGACATAGCATTCTACATTATACGTTGTCAACTCGTCATGAGGGGTATATGGAATGATGGACCCCGCGCGAGAGCTCTTGTACCCCGAACCGTTAGGCGAGGGATACAAGGGCTCTCAAGCGGGGTCCATCATTCCATATACCCCCCATGACGAGTTGACAACGAATGTATCCTACCGTCATATTTGTAAACCTCCCAGGAAGCGTATATGGATATTTGTACTATCTATTAAAAAGGAAGGAACTTACATGAAAGGTAGGGTAACTAACGATGCAGCGTAATCTTAATACTCAGTACTTTGTAGCATTCTACATGTAATGATGCATTCTAAATACACACTAAATAAGAAGCTGTTATAAATGACAGTATTAATAACTAAGTTAATAATACTACAACAATCATCATTGAAGTAATATTCACTGAAGTAATTAATTAGAATGAAGTAATTAATTAGAATGAACTAACAACTTTAACCTTGTATACATAGTATTCCTTACCATTGTCCACGAAAGCTTCACGAGAGCAGACAACGGAAGCATAAGTACCAGCGCTGCATTTGCTTGATTTCGTAGTCTGGCATTTTTCCAGTTTGGATTCAGTTCCCATGCATTCAATCTTGCCGATACCAATAGGTCCGCTGGTGACGCCGAACCTTGACCCTGGGACGAGGGCGCCGTGTGGGTATCCCAGCGTCCTGCAGACGACCTGGACGGCCTCCGTCCCGAGCCCCCCGTCACAGACTGCCAGCCAGCCGTCGTCCACCCACACCTCCACTGCGCCCATAGAAGCGTTGGCGCCCAGGTTCAGGCGTACTAGGAGGAATAGGGGAAGTAACGTCAATATTGAAGTTATAAACACGAAATGCATATTTGAATTGTAGCGTTCATCAGAGTTCAGCTTGAACAATTGCTACCTTTCCTATATGAAAGTGATGATTTCATTTTCGTTTCGTAATATATGATATTGACATCAGAGTTAGCATCAGCAGCAGCAGCAGCAGCAACAACAACAACAACAACAACAACAACAACAACAACAACAACAACAACATCATCATCATCATCAACGCCAGCAGCAACAGCACCAAAAACAACATGAACATGAACACGAACTCTAATAACATTAATCATAAGAAGAATAGAAGAAGAAGAGTAGAAGAAGAAGGAGAAGGAGAAGTAGAAGTAGAAGGAGAAGGAGAAGGAGAAGGAGAAGGAGAAGATGTAGATAAAAAGAAGAAGAAGAAAAGACAAAGAGAATAGTAAAAGCACAATTATAAATCACAACACCCCATAGGCTCAAAGTGCATGTTTGTAACAGCAGGTCATAATGACGCGACTCACATTTGTCAACACAGAACACGGACACATCGTCAGAATGGCCTCTACACCAGTACTTGTAGTAGTATCCCGATCTCGCCTCAGTGCTGAAGCCCGTGTGAGGACACTTGTGTAGACTGGCTTCTGTACCCGTGCAGCCGAGACGACTCAGCCATATGTCTCCCGTGCCTTGTCCATAGGCAGCATTGGGCACAGCATAGCCGTCCTTGTACCCCTGCTGGCGGCAGAACACGGAGGCCTCTCGGTCATCGAAGGCCATGTCACACATGGTTCCCCAGTCTCCCCCTATGGCCATCTCTACACGGCCGTAGTTCAGATCTGTTCTGTTGTTAGGGCCAACCATGCGATATTGAATGCCTAGAACACAAATAAAGGCAGGTGTATTTGCCTGATGCATATTCAGTGCTCTCGTTAAACACGAAACTAAGCAAGTACAACAGCACAACCATACAGTACAATATAATACAACAAAAACGAAAATAACACAAATACATTAAAAAGAAACCCAAACATAAATTAAAAAATGAAAAGAAATGTTTTAAATCAAAATTTAAAAAAAACAATATATAAGGATTACCAAAAATAGACAAGCGAATATTATATATTTTACTAAATTGGATATCTGTGTAATAAAGTTAATCAAACCTTGCTGGCCGTTGAAACATATTGCAGCTGCAATGTTTCTTGTACTGCAGTTCGTCATGGTGGTCCTGTTGAGGAAGGAACACTTGGATAGTGAAGTCTCCTGTCCTGTACAGTTGACTGAGCTCAGCCAGTACGGACCTCGCTCCTGCAGCGGGTGATAGCTGTGGGTGACGTCGTGGTGGTATGAGATTCCGTTGCTGTAGTGCAGGCCGCTGCAGAAGACCTTAGCCTCCGTGTCTGTCCAGGAATCGGAGCAGATTCGACCTCTGACCCCGAGATGTCGTACAGCAACCTGGCCACGATTGGCGTCAGAGTCATCGAAGCCGAAAGAGTAGCCTGGAACAAGGGAATTTCATCTCAGCAATTAGTGTCTGTCTGCTACTAAATTTATTTGATAGTAAACTAATTTTACGTGTGACACATCCTCGAACTCAGGTGTATTACGACTACGCAAAACCTATTTGACGGAGGTTAGGTGTAGGCGTAATGACCATTGTTTCGAGGATGCGTGCCATATAGCTACATGCCATGGTTCACAAGAACATGAACAACTAGCCTAGACACACCTCTCTGGTATACCGGTATTATCTTTGCAATCAATTGCAAACCTATCGTAAGATGGGAGTTGTGGTCAGCATCATCATTTTACAATAGGTTTACAATCGATCGTAGCTCGGTTGATATAGTGTCCCGGGTAGAATTGTCTGCTTTCTACATGATTCAATTTAAAGTCGAATGTGGAGTGGTATACCGACATGGTTCAGAAGAACGTACTATACTTCACAACCTACTTATATCCATCTGGTCCGTCGAGTTGAAGCACACAACAGACGCATAATTCTTAGAGCAGGTTCCAGGTCTGAGACAATCCACTGGGTTGGGCTGCGAGCCATCACACTTCATCGTCTCGTTAGGCAGCAGGCTTCCAGGGCCGTTCCCGTACCACGTGTATTTCATGTACTTCATACCGTAGGCGGAACCTAGCAGAGCCCTGCCGTCTATGAACCCCAGACTCTGGCAGACGGTCCTAGCCGTTATGTCATCAAAGTTTGTGTCGCAGACATAATGCCAAGTATCGTTGCGATTAACCTGCACTGGGCCCTGTTTAGTATCCGCGGTAAATCCACTTGCCAGTTTTACTGTAATGGAAAAGTAATTTACGATTTAAATATGATTTTGTTTAGGAACAATAAGAGTGAACACTTTAATTGAATCAGATTATATATAAGCATGTGCTTAAGCTGATAATCAGCGACACCAAATACACGATTGAAGCATTTATAAGAACACGGGAATCTATCACCCATACGTGACGATATAGGAACACGGATACTTCTGTATTATTGTGGGATTATTGGTGGATTACATCTATATTAGTACTCTTTATTGTACTTGAGAGAATACTCGCTGTAGATGAATAGTGCCTCCTGTATCCATGATTAGATGTCGTAATGATAAGCACAACTCATCCACAAGACATATCGTACACTGTTAACATATTCTGACATACATCCTTAACACTTTCCATGCTGCAGGCAATTGGAGATGCCCTAAAGAGCAGTGACTGTCCCCAATCCAGCAGGGAGAGGGTTAATATGCACTCTACGATATTTTAAAGACAATATATGAGGAACCCATACCATCTCCATAGCAGGTGACCGCCAGATCGTGAGCGTGATTCCTACAGTACCGCGACCCCGAGGACGACTTCCATCCAGTGTGAGGACAAGCTGTTAGAGATGATTCACTTCCGTTGCAGCGTGTCCTAGAGCTGTACACGGTCCCATTAGCGCCCGGGTACACTGTGTTGTAGTCCACCTGGCCCTCCTTGTACCCCAGACTCCGACACAACACCCGAGCTTCCCTTGACCCGAACCAGGATCGACACACCGTCCCCAATTGTCCGCCCACCTCTACCTCCACACGTCCGGCATTGTCCGTCCCGCCCGCCAACCGGAAATAGATGCCTGTAACAAGATTGTAAACTAGAGCCGATGCGCGGCTGTGTAACGTAATACTATCAATACGGTATATAACTCATCGATACATAATATTATTCTTTATATGTTCATGGAATACAATACATATACAAGACTTTTGTCATAGACCGTAAATGCAACCCACAACTCTTGAGGGATAAGATATCTGCGGGAAATATTCTCTAAACAATCTTACGATCGTACGACGATTTTGAACATTCGTATAACAGGGTTTTGCGAACCCTGTTACATGTTACGAACGTTTTTAGGCTAAGAAGATCATAAGAAAGTTTCGAGTAGGCCTTCAGTTATTTGTTCTTGTTAAATTGGGATTTAGATCAGCTTTCAAGATGATTTCACTCATATCACGGCTTGTGAGTTTACAGTAGGAGGAGATTCGCACCACCCGTTACACTGTTTATTGCGGAACATCTGCAAGCACTGGTTGGTACTAAAGGTAGGGGGTCTATACGACTGTACTGACATATACACTATTTCACTCAAGGAAGATCAGCCTAAACGGTGAACTTGTCTCAATATTGATGGTTATAAAACAAAGTTGGTGTTCTTTCAAATTTCCGAACTGACCAGACTGATCTCCACAAATAAGTCCGGCCGCATGTGTACTGGAGCACGTGGTCACTGTCCCGAGCTGTGTCCGGGGACAGTCCGTCAGCCGGACTTCAGTCCCAGCACAGTTCACATTGGACGTCCAGATGGGGCCGTTATGGGCGTAGTAGTTGACGAACTTGTAGTGGATGTAGGCGGTCCCCTGGTCGTAACCGAGCTCCTTACACGCCACCTTGGCGTCCTTGTCGTCCCAGCCGTCCACACAGATACGACCTTCGATGTCTATGAAGCTGACCAGAATCTCCCCCGTGTAGTTGTTACCGGCAGCCAACTTCCAGGTAAAATCTAATATAAAAATGTATTCTCAATATCAATTTTGACTCAGATTAAATAATTGCATTACTCCTGTACCCCGCGTGTTGTTCTTTTCCAAAGTGTTGCCATTTTCTAAATGCATGGGACAACCGTAATGTAAGTATTACCAAGACATGTCCATTGTAGATTTCTTTAGGATTTAATAAGTACACATGCGCAACCATATTTCATAGCCAAAATACAACACAAAATTAATAATTACCAAATATTCCATGACCTCTCTCTGTATGTGCTATTAATTAGAATAAACAGTAGCGGTCACCATAACATATACATTGTCAACATTGGAACATACTATTAGGCCTACTTAGTGATATGATATTACGTCTACGTGTAGTTACGAACAAGTAATTCTGTTCCAAATGCACACTGCTACGTGTAGGTACACAAACGTACGTGTAACTGTGTCTTACCAGTTGGGGCGGTGCCGTTATAGCAAGCAATGCCCGCCCCACCGTCCACGCAGCTCTTCACGTGGGGGATTGTGTGGTCACAGGCGGTCAGCGTCTTCTCGCTCCCAGCACAGTGGACATTGTTCATCACAGGGTTAAACTGACGTCCGAACACGCCACAACACAGATCTAAAGCATGTTCGTAGCCCAGCTGTTTGCAAACAACCTCTGTAATAAACGTTGGTACATAATGATCATATTGTGGATCAACACGATATGCTTATTTATTTAATGTTCAGCAATTCATTTAACAAATGATTTTGTTTATTATTTCGAAATCGGTATCCTCTACAGATCAGGCCCGCTGCTTCAATATACAATACATACGTCACTAGTTAGGGTATGAAGGAGCAGTCACACAGTCTGTGTTTCGAGGATGAGTCAGTTTGTACTCACTAGAGTCTGTCGCTGTCCACCCTGTCGCGCACACGGCTCCCCAGTTGTCGTTGATATTCGCCTCCAGCAAACCAAATCGAATGTCGTCTCCTCGATCGAACCGAACTGAAAAGTACCAACAGTCGAAATATGTGTTTGTCCATTTAGTAAAGACATTATGCCCGAGTTGCTCGCAAATTACACCCACTGAAGATAGATGCCTGTATCGTTAATATCTAGCAACTGGTCCAAAAACATCACTGACCGTCATTATAACATATAACTCCAGCCTCTGTCTTCGTCTCCCGGTAGTAGTACCAATACGACCCGCGACAGTCTCTGGCGTAGTGGTCGTTCCATCTCATGTAGCACTGAAACAGCGTCTTCTCATCGCCGTTACAGGCCACGCGGTTCATCCAGACCTTGGTGGTGTTGCTGGTGTTCTCGAAGTATCTGGCTCGCCCGTCCTTGTACCCCATCTGCTTACACGCCACCTTGGCGGCCTTGTCGTTCCAGCTCCAGCGGCAGATCCTCCCAGGGACGCCCTCAAACGTCACCTGAAGGCGGCCGTAGTTCTTGCCGCCTCCCACTATCTTCAGACCCACGCCTGGACAGCGGAAGCATGCCGTACATTAGTAACATTAGTAAGCATACAGGATGACATTGTAATACAGCTAGTATATGTATTGACATGCTCCAGACTCGGACTCGCTGACTGCTCTTATTGTGCAAGTGTATGTATACAGTGGACGTGCATGTTTTATTTTATTTTATTTGTAAAGAATGCGCTATGGTCTTTTAGCGGATGATAGCTTTGTGAAAGTATACCTAGGTTGACCTATGACTTCTTTGACGGCAACAGAAAGTAGAATGTTGTTAACAAGCCATATTTACTGTTACTACAACCCACCATCGTCACCGCTGTCGTAGCACAACGCCCCAGCACTGTGTTTGTAGTAGTAGGTGTGGTCGTAGTTACAGCCGAGGTCTTTGTTGCTGTTCAGGTCGTCAAATCTGCAGTCTGTGATGTTCCGCTCTCTGCCGGTGCAGGCCATGTTGCCGATGACCATAGGTTGCTGAGTGTAGGTGTCGCCGTGGAAGCTGATCCCGCTCCGGAAGCCCATGGACTTACAGGCGACTTTGGCGTCACTGTCGTCCCAGTTCTTGTCACACACGGGGCCCCAGAACCCATATCTGTTTATCTGTATCTCACCATTACCTCGATAAGTATTGCCAAAACGAACCCGTGCACCTAACAGATAGGAAAATTATATTATTTTACATTAATATACACACTGTCATGTACATGAATGTATATATTTATATGACTATCGGAGACTGCAAATAACAATAACAAAGCTTGTTATTAAATTAACACCTCTCATTGGAATTAATTAATTATATTTAATTTCAGCATATTGTATACACACTAGAAAAGAGTTGGGCACAAATGATATGCCAACTTATCAAAATCCGCTCCTGAAATATTTACATGAATTAAGTTTTTATATATTCAACCATCGTGTAGCCATTAGCACTAAACCTTGATTATACCCAAATTCAATGCATGTACATACACGTATATTGCCTTACCATTCGCTACAATGGTGGTATTAGAGCAATACACAGTAGCATATTTCCCCGTGTTGCACGTCCCACTCGCCAGATTACACTTGGTGAGGTCACTCTCAGTCCCAGTGCACCCGTTGACAGTGACGGTGATGTTGTATTTGCTGGAGTCGCTGTCGCCGATGGCGCTGCAGCACTGGGCACGGCCGTCCACGTAGCCCAGGTTCTTGCAGACTATCTTGGCCTCCGTGGTGCCGAAGTTCTGGTCGCACACCGCCTGCCACGCCCCGCCTCTGTACACCTCCACACGCCCATACTGCACCATGCCTCGCACGCCCATCAGCCGCACTGTAATGATTCAACAATACATCTATCTCATTCACGTGCTTGCTTAAACGTCAATGCCAGGCATATTCGAAAGTAGGTTCAAATGTTCGATCACATATATATATACCAAAATGCATCCTGGCGATAAAGGTTTCTGACATATTTCAGAAATTATAATTATTTTTATATTTTTATATATGTTTTCATTCATGTAGAGCTATTATTGATGGCAACTACAATTTTATTTATCAAAGCGAGTTTAATTAATTGTCGCATAATTAAAATTAGAGTGTGGTTTTGACTATCCCATTTTAGTAGAATTGGTAAGCAGCTCGTAGATCTATAATGATTCCACTTTCACTATTACCTTTGTCATAACAGAGAACTGCGTTATCCTTTGAATGATCGCTGCACCGCCGGAGACTCTCCTTCCATTTAGACCTACAGCTGCTGATAGAAGCTTCGTTTCCCTTACAATACAGCTCGCTCAGAAATATAGGTCCAGTGCCGCGCCCGAACGTTCCAAGACCGTGGTGTCGCCCCGAAGTGTAGTTCAACATCCGGCAGATGACGTCAGCATTCCGGTCGCCGTAGTGACTTCCGGAATACAGCGTGCACATGGTGCCCCAGACTCCGTCAATGCCGACCTCAACCCGACCTCCAGAGCCTACCTTGTTGCCGAGACGGAGTTGTAGTCCTGAAGTGAAATACGGAGACGGGATATATGACAGAGAACTAAACTGACACTATTACATTATTGTACTGGGGCGTGTTGCACGATGCTCTTGTAGCGCTACAATAGTTGTAACTGGGCTCCCGTCACAACAGAAAGCGTTGACGTTACAATAGTTGTAACCTACAAGAGCGTCGTGCAACACGTTTTCTTACGGTATCATTGCCAGATTCATAGTTATTTATTTATTTTTAATATTCATAGTTATATAATTCATATAGCGGCTGCAAGTGCGTCATCGAATTTCGAAGAGTATCATTTAAATCTAGGAATTCCGGTGATAAGCTAACAGAAGTCTATGCCTTATAGTGACTACAATTCCAATGAAAATCTTAATACGACGTTACAAAGGATCGTATCCTTAAATTTCTGTTTGATTCAGAGATGAGTTATGTTGTTCAGCATGGTTCACGGGTAATAAATCGTGAGGCGACGTAAGGTACGTAAATAAGTCAATAATCATGCGCATTTCACCTATACGCTTATCACCAAAATCAGTAAACTGGGTACGTCTATAAATAGAATTCGACCCACTTGCAGCGCCTATTTATTTTTAAATACCATTCATTGTTTATATAACAGAGATAATTTGCGATGAACTCATCATAGGTTTCCTTGACGGTTTCCTGAACTCGTATCCATATAAAATATACTGATATATGTGGATTGGTATGTAATTTAATAAAATATTAATGGGTATTAATTATAGGCACATTAAAGAAGCAGTAACATTTACCAAATCTACAATGTTCACAACGACAGTCACCATGCACACAAGAAATAAAAGTCAATGGATTAGATCTGATTAATGAAATAAGATATGCAATTGAACTGAAATATAGACGTCAAGTTTGACTTCAATCTATTTATTATGTAGGCCTATATTTAATGAATTTATAGGCCTACTGTTGAAATCAATTTTATATATTAGCAGCCAAGCTCAATCATAAACCTTTATATGTATCGTTCACATATGAATTTCACACGATCTCATGTGCATGGGACAATTTTAGTTGTATTTAATTTGTTTTAAATTTTAAATATCTCTTCTGGAGTCTATTTCACGTAATTTATATTTGTTGAAACAATATTTATAGTGCTTTGAAAATGAATATTTGTGATTAGACCAGTTTTTCAGTTTTTACTAAAAACCCATCAAATGTATGTATTTATTATTTATTAGCTGCTAGGAAACACAGTAATTTAGGCAAATATACATGTATATACATGTATAATTATTACCACGAACATGTATTTGATTGGAGAACCATACGCAGAGTTTGTATAGCCAAATCCACAAAGAGGCTGTGCGAATAAAATAAGTAGGAAATATGTAACATTGTTGTAGGCCCTAGATCTCAGTCTACAAAAGAAAGACATCTCCAGTCATATCACTTGTTTTATTTGTTCTCTCTCTCGACTCGATTTCGCACCATATCAACGATGCGCTCACCGATAGTCATGTCATGTAGGCCTACTAGTAAATACGAATTAATCAAGGATGATTTTTGTCTTTCACGGAATAATAGTTGTCTAGTTCAATCCGATCTGGATTAATGTTTGACTAGCTCGCTATGATCGTGACAAAGCAACATCGTCCAGGCCATAATATCGTCAAGCAAGACAGAAGCAACAGCAGAATATACAGGGCTACTGATCATAATTTTGTTTACTGGAGTCATGTATATCGCTTAGCACTATAAAATAAGTAAAATAGGATACATAACCTCTCAAAAATGATCTAATTCAGAAATTCAGCGTTAACGGCATCCATGGCGGCGACGTGTGTTTATCCCAAAAAGGAAGACGTCCCCGCTAACTTCGCGCATGCGCACTCGCAATTCCAATCTGGCTTATTACGAAAAAATATGAGACTGAAATGCTTATGTGACCTTGTTTGCAATGAAAGACAATATTTTCAGGGTAACAAGTCATAGACTATTAGCCAAAGGGTTAGATTTAGTCATTTTCTTCACTGCTGACTGGCAGTATGGCCCTGGGCCTATGCTATGAGTGTGTTTATGAGATATGGTGAGAAATGTAGGACAGCTTGTTTCTTCAGGTCATTTGTCACTTCAACAATCAGAAACTGGTGTGTCTATTATATACCGAGGTGCCTATTACAGGTAAACCATATAGTCATCATTGAAGAATGTCGAGATCTGTATGATAAAAAACTTCTTGAAAATTTAAACATAAAAACTATTACTGTTCACAATTGTAAGTCTTGCCCACATTCCAGAAAGCACATTTGTAAAAGGTCTAATACCCAAATACTGAGTTGTCCCAGGTTCTCACCCCACAATATACAGATCACTGCATGATTACTAGCCTAGTGTGAAAAGTAGTGTCATGTAAAACAACCCAAGTTGAATTAACTTTAGAAATCCAGTACAAGTACATACATTTAGTGTCTAGTATAAGCCTTTCTTATTTGTTTGGCAATACATAAATGTAACTTTCTATTTATATTAAATAGTTGTAGTTTAAGTTGTCCATGTATGCATTAGTCTGATTATGTAGGTAGATTATAGAAAATGCTATAACCAGTAAACCTGAGCCAAGTTGGTCAGTCTAGCAACCAATCTAACCTGCATATAAGGTATACACAGTTATCTCCCTTCAATGTCTCAGTCACATCTTCTGTTTCTAATGTAAAAGTACATTTTCTTTCTACATATTTGAGGTCTCCTTATGAAACATGAAAACATTATTGTTTGAAATATATATTGAATGTCGCCACTGGATGTAGTGACATGTCATGTTCCTACATAAACATGTAGCTATCTGTGACATGGAAACGATATCCAAGAATTTGTTCATCTTCAGAAACGCACATCCTGTTTTCCATACACATTAAACAGTGCAGTCAGTTTTATGTAACCTAACTGATTACCGTACTTGCAACTCACCTGATCCAGTTTCTAACACTTTATTAAAACAATTTGCATACATTATATTTGTTTCATTATTCAGTTGTTATTTTGTTAATATAGCCCGCTATAAACGAAGAAATGTAAATCTATTGGGTTTTTTTCCTTCAAAATTTAGAGTTGATCAGACTTGCTAGATTTTAATGTTTATATCTATAAATATTTAGTTCCAAAGATGAAAATATCAAATTAAATTAAGTACATTTGAGAAAAGTAATGTATAATTGCAGAAGTTATATATTCCTCCTTTCATCAAATCTTGAGATAACCTTCACAAGACCAGGCTTGCCAAGTTTCCCCATGACTTTGCACATTCCTGAGTGTAGTATGTTTGAGATGTTTAACTTTGGCATTGTATTACTAACCCAAAGTAGGAACAGACACAGTATTTGAATTCTGAAAATATAGCTGCATGGATGGATTATTTGCATGTGCTATTTTAAAACTAATACATTGTCTAAGAAAATCGTTATTATCAGGTAAGTATATTGTGACTGGTAAGTATGGAGCTGGCTATTTTCAGGAAGTACTTACCACACAACAATACATTAATGTCGCGATGCCCATACCCCATGAACAATAGCTATTGTGGGAACATAGTACTGAGCAGATGCTCTTGACTTAGTCCGACATTTTATTATACATTACCTTGCCGATTATCGACAATTATAGAAGCAATGTTTGCTTTGATGCGCTTATGGTCGTAACTCTGGTCCCGATTTACCGCCATACAACAATGCTCTGATCTTCCACTTACCCAGATATCTCCGCCTTTGTATCCGATGACATGCTAGTAGGTCTGGTTGCTAGGCAACTCATGATTCCTGGCCAACTAGCAGCAATCACCATTCGTTAGGCAGAAGTTTGGAATAAGTTCAAAGATTATTTCACCTGCGTCTTTATTCACTGTCATTGGCACAGGTGTCTGACGTAGCTTATGAACGTAATGGTGTACTCGGAACTTGTACTGAATCCATTCTTGGTGCTAACATTTGTGAGTACTGTGCATACTATATCTGGATTTGTAGATATACATCAATGTATTATTCACAAAAGTTCCTTCAAGTACATACAAGTTAGACACGGCTGTATTCTTCAGTGGTTACAGATCTGGTATTAAACATTCATAGAGCAGTCAAGCATCGTTGTCATGGATACAGACTAACTATTTATATCAGCTGTAAAGATCGCCTTGTAAAATAACAGGGAACATACAGCCGTATTTATTTTTCAAGGAATTAATGAAAAAGATACTTTTTCCAAAGACTGAAATACAGGAATTGAGATTTGATTGGAGAACCATACGCAGAGTTTGTATAGCCCAATCCACAAAGAGGCTGTGCGAATAAAATAACATCTAGATTTGCAGCGATTACTTCAATTGAAAAGTGGCACTTCTGTCCGATCCATTTTTATCAATTCTCCTATTTTCATATAACTTGCTACCTGTGTCTCAGATTCATCACAAACTTCGTGGCCTAGAATGGATATTGATGAGACTATTGATGTACTGAGAGCAAATAGTTGGCGTTATTTCATCACTGAGAGTTGCTGATGTGTGTGTGAAGGATCTCTGTCCTGGGATACACGTCTGGTAGCAGACTTGGAACATCAATTTGGAAATGGATGGAATTTCTTGAATTCGTAGGAGCTCAAAGAGCCTGAGAAGTTCCTCTTAAATAATTGGCCTTTCGTGTTCTTGTGTAGAGTCCCGATTGATTTGTGCGATAAAGTGGGCTGTATTTGATCTAGATATTCAAACAAATAGCCATTGACCTAAACTTGGAGAACTGTACTCGAAGCGACCATCTTTGATCTGAGTTAGCGGGTGTGAGGTTGAATCGACGTACGGAGCGTTTCATGCATATCGCTTCTTGATTGGATAACACCGGCGTGGATGTGTCGATAACGATTGCCGTCATTGTGATTTGATTCTGTGAAGGTTTCTTACATAATTCATAAGTAAACGCTTCCAGTGGTTGGCAGTAGACCGTTTCTCAGAGCCAGGTTCTTTTGCGACGTCTAAGTACTGCAGTATTTTGCAGTGAAGGCACAGCTTTGTAGGTTTTGTGAATAAGTCGCGTTTAGTGTTGTGTGTGCGGATACGAATCAACTGTCAAAATAGGTGAAATGTGCAAGAAGTCTGCTTATGCCAAGATGAAATACAGACTTTTAGCTTGGCGGTACCGAGCACACCAGCACCACGAACTGGAGGTAAATATTTACCTACGTATTTCAGCTTTTTGTGTCTTACAATTGTTATCAGTTATTTGTAGTAAATCTACGAGCACTTGCTGGTCTGTCAGTGTTACGAGTGTTGCAGGTTTCCTCCTGCCATAAACTGGATAAAAGTGAAAGAATCTTTAAAAAAAGAAGCTCTGAACACAAATTTTACATAAATAAATAAATAAATAAGTTATGCAATATTAAGGTGACCTATGATTATGTCGATCTTTAATGGTTTTCCTACTGGCAAAATTTGAAGTGTGAAAGGTTAACATTCCAGTCTGTTTCCCAACCCACTGTTACTGGTGTGATCTACGTGATAGTTAGACCACGAGGTTCGTGGTTTAATCGTGGAAGGCCCAGTTAAACAACGAGGCGCGTAGCGCCGAG
>JAVCKZ010047574.1:0-18833 GCA_034780755.1 Lepetodrilus elevatus
TTCGTTTTATATATCTATTTTCAACATATATAATTGATTAGAAGCAACTTGTTCTGGCACCGAAGAAATCCTTTAAAGAAAACATGAAGGTATTGTTTCTGTGGTTTATGGGGCTTAAGAACTTGTTAATTTTAATCTTTTTTGAGTCCTCTACTTCTGTGAGAAACCATTCTCACTGATAGGATAATGGCAGACAATATTGAAACGACAATCAATTTTTCTGGCACCTTTGGAGAAAATATTGGCCAAAATAAAAGAACAGTAAGTTTAGATAGACTCGGTGTCTGCGGGAAGCTGTAATCTAGATCTACGAAAGAAACGTACATGTACTTCAATAGGAACATAAATAACGACACAAACTTTGTGGAACAATGTATTTTGAAGCCATGGAAAGAAGATACACATTTCTCTTTGCATTATTCGTTTAAGCAGGGACACAAGGTATAGTTTTAGAGCAAGATAGATGTCGTTAGATTTAGATACAAACTTGAAGCTGCTGCAAGATGCCATAATCTTAACATTCTGTAACCTGTTCACCCTCGTCCATATACATAAATTCAGATGATTTTGCTCTTAATTCTATATGTATTTAATTATGAAATGTATCCACATTGTTTTCACTATTTGCCATGTTCTGAAAACTACTACTAATATAAACAATAGTAATAGTAATAATAATAATAATAATAATAATAACTACAATAATAATAATAATAATAATAATAACTACTACTACAACCACTATTATTATTAATAATAATATTAGTAGTAGTAGTAGTTGGTGTTGTTATTATTATTATTGTTATTATTATTATTATTTATTATTATTACTATTATGAACAAAACTATCTTAAAGTGCCATTGCCATTGCCATCTAAAATATAAAGAGTTCCACACTGAACAAGTCATAAATACCATGAACAGATGCTAGTGATAAAGCTCAGCAAATCATCATTCAACTAATTCTAAAATCATCACACCAGCACCCAAAATATCTTAGGAGTTCCAGGAATCGTTCGCCCTGTATACGAGTCGCTCTAATTGCTGCAGAAGAAGAAATCATCTTGGCCTATTTGAGCCCAACTCATCCTATTTCTTCCGCAGGTGAAACAACACAATCATCTTTAACTGAAGGAGGATGGCCAATTTGAAGTCGGACCCGTCGACGAACTCATCTCCCGGTGAAAATCACGGTCACACCATTCGCATCATTGTTCGAATCACTTAAACAAATGTTGTGATATTTATTTTTTCATTTTATTCGACTGCGTGCCTTTATGCACACCCGTTGTTTAATCCCAGTGACATTCAGTATGTATAAGCTACTAGGATCATTAAAGCTCTCCCGCCACACTGTAGAAGGGGGATGAAGATTTCGAGGCGACGTCGGAGTAATGGTTCGGAGTGTTTGAGTTGCCACCGAGAAGACAGGGAGGAATATATATGTGGATTATCCGCACACTTAGTGTGCTATTTGACTAGGAAGGCAAATACTGTCTGCGGTTCAGATACAACACTGCTAATGACTTGTTTAATCTGCCGTCTGTGCGGATTTGCGATACCATTGTCACGAGATACCTGTTATGACACTACTTAAAACAACTCGTACATATAGGTGATTTTACCTATGCCCATTTTTATTATTGGTCATATGTCAAATACAGAGCAGTATTTGCAAGAATCCATGCTTTCGGGCATCTATACGAGTCTACTTAACATTTTCTCCTTCAGACACAGTGATTGCATGTCCCAATGCCAGTTGCAACATGGTGGATGTCGTGTAATAAAATGCTAAAACTGATAAAATTCACATATATTTGAGATAGACCGTTTCAAACCAGATTAGAAAAATGTCTAAACAATTCTGCTTTTTATTTTTGTAATCTATTGCATTTCTATTTTAGTATGAAGTAAACCATTCTTTCCGAGATGTGTTTTTATCTTCTTCTTTTTTTTTTATAAGCAATTTATTAATAATTTGTCAAGTATATTCCATAATTAATTTCAGATACTTATCTCAAAGAGACCATTCATTAAGTAAATACTTGACATCACTTGAAACATTCTGCTGCAAAAACATCTGCGAGTCTATTAAAAAAAGCCATCTATAACCGCGTCTTAATTCCATCTTCAATGGTAGCATTCACGGATCCGCCTATGATTAATACGCAGACCGAAAGATAAAAGTAAAAATCATGTGTATCTAAAATGAAATATTTCTGTGTACTAGAAAGTCTAAATAGGTGAATCTGTTTGGATAAAGTAACCTTCACAACTAGCAGTGCCAGGGGTGCATTCAAAGATGCAAGCGGCTTGCAAGCAGCTTACCAAACTAGCCACTGTCTCAAGAGTCGTATGAACCTTACATGGGACAGGGAACCAGTTTAGCTAAACGGCTTACTCAGCGCTTGTGTCTTTGAACGCCTCCTGGATTTGTTTTTGTCCTGACAGAGTTGGAAGTCTTCAGCATTGCAGCACAGTTCCATAGGGACATGACTTCCAATAGTGAAATAGAGAGTCAAGGACCAGACATATCTTGTTGTATTGGAGGCTGAAGCTACCGGTATCATCATTACATGGTTACAACAGGTTGTTTAGGACTAACACAGCCTAAATCATGGATTTAATATTAACCGTTGATGGTTTTAAAAAATTTGGTGTTTATAACCACCTTCAAGATCATGGCTTGTCACTTTAAGGCAGGAGGAAACCCGCGACATCTGGGGCACTAAATGTTGCAGCAAACCTGTGAACACCAGCTGGTACTGACGGACCAAGCATTGCCACAGTACAATGTTTATACCAATCTCTTTGTAATTCATACAAATTGATGTCAAATATTTACACCACTAAATATTCAGGAACAGCAAGTTATATTTACATATAGGTTTGTCCAATAAGAGGACTACTCCATTATATATTACATTAATGCATAATGCATTTTACTATAAAAAGATCTTGACCCTTTTAGTGACACTCTTGTTACAAAGACCAATGTTCTGTCTAGAGCATCCCATTCTTCAAACTGTTCCATGAATACTTCCCCAAATTACTTGTTAAACATACCCTCACTTGTGCTCTTGGAGACCATTTCATAAAGCTCTCGTATCCACTATGAGACCATAGCTCTTTCCCAAGTCCCTGACTACCATTTACAAAAGATCGCTATGACAGCGTCAAGGTCTCTTGGTGGATATAAGAACTTCATGAAAACACATGACCACCATCTACAAGAGATCGCTACAAGGACACCAAAGTCTCTCAGTGGTTAAGAGAGCTTCGTGAAATGACACCCAGATCTAGCTTGAGCATACAGTATAATTTCTTAACCAACATCCCTGTGTATTTACCCACCCTATTGGGGTGAAGAGGCCACCCTCTCATCTTAGATAGGGGTATGCCCACTGATACAATGTGTGTGAAAGCAATGTTCTAACTCTCAATGGGAACCAGTTGACCTGTTGGGAATCCTTCATGTGGAGATCTACATTTCACAAGGAAAAGCCTGCACAATACATACGACCTCAATCCCAGCCAATAGACCGGTGACATGTCTATGAGATAGCAGTGTATATATGCATACAATTGGTTATTATATCTGTGGGCTTTATATTCCAGATGGTTGCCTTGGGCTAATTTCATAATGTCAAGAGTACTAGTATTTTAGGAACAAATTCTGATTATTTGGTGAACAACTAATTTCATCTTACAATTTTTATTATTATTATTTTTTATTATTATTTTATTTTTTTTATTCTTAAATTCTTCAAGGAATTCAACACTGTATATACAATTCTGCTTCAGTTATAAAAAAAATACCTTATTGTTGATTGATGCAACGTTGAAGCAATGATCTGGTAAAAATGGGAGCTGAGCCTGCAACAGCTATGTGTTACAGTATGATCCGTAAGCCATGGCTGATACAGAATAACCAAGGGAGACAACTGCATACTACATCTTCAGACATGGCATCCAAATATTCTCCAACAGGTCTTTAGTCTACCTCTGGTGAACATACTGAAGAACTATTTTTAGGACAATTTCATTTTCAATTCACATTTATCTTTGCACCGAGATTTAAGTGCAAATTCTGAGTTGAAAATGAATTCGTACTCAAATCATTTCATAACCTCAGGGTCTGGATTCAAACTTGAATCTTGCAGTTTAGTATTCCTCCTTCTGTAACTGTTATTCTGATTGGTGGACCAATACCACCAACAGACACCCAACACGATGAAATCTCTTTCCCAGCCTCGACTCCGAGTATCACTCTTAAGAACAGACAATGGCGCTCAAGGCAAAACCAGAGAGACATCTGTTTCAGTAGAACATATTTACCACATAACTATCATTGTCTATTTTGAATCATAAAAGCCATTTCATGTGGTAAAAAAGCGTCCGGTTTATGGCGACTTCCTCCCCCTGTCTGATGGATGTGGGCGACGAAACCAGACCTAGGCGCCATTACTGCTCAATTAGGGAACATGTACCAATTTATTGAGGCGGCATTTATTGCTGCAGATTCACCAGACTATATTCTTTGCTTGCAGAGTAAAAAAAAATCAGATGTATAGACATGGATCATAACTTGTTAAATATGAATTAAAAAAATAGTTGTTTACATACGTAATCGCAGTCGTCGCATTAACCTTCTCCCTGCTGAATAAAATCAAAGTGGTTTATTTCTGCATGTGATCGGGCAAGTTAACTCGCCTTCAGCAGGGAGAGGGTTAACCCTTTTTTCTGTCGCAGAAAAATATATATGCTTTGTAGAATTGTGATTTTTGTATAGTCTAGCTTGGAAAGGGTTAAGACTGGCGACTGATGTAATATTGTATTGGTACAGGAAGAAAAACACTGCATATATGGAGGAGGAGGTTTTATATACGTGTATCCGTAGATGAAACAAAAACGCCAGAATATTCATTAGAAAAGACAAGTAAGCATAATGGTCTAGGGTAATTGATATACGGGAACTGTTTCATGGGTGGTATTGATGGACCATCGCGCGTCACGGTTTTCCGACATGACGAGGGAAAGCTCTCGCCACGACATCGCCTCGTCATCACGGATACTGCTGTAGCGAATGTCCCTACACGATGGCCCGTCAATTGACTGCCCACCAATCAGCCGCTTGAAGACACCCACGAGAATTAGATCACTTGGACTGTATATCTACACGTTTAGCGAGTCCCTCTAGGATAATCCGTCCGTAGATACAGGCTCGTAATCAATGTCCATTGTCTCGCCGACGAGACGTAGATCAGGGGCAGACTACTCCATCTACATGAATTTCAGATCACCTTTGATGAGCTGGACACCAATACAAAAGTAAAATAGGAGTCGTACGGCGTCCCGCGGGAGATAGAGTTTTTGTGTGTTTACGAGAATGCGCAAGTATACATCACTTTCTGTATACATCTCGTTCTATAGCATCAGGTGTTGTCTGCATTCCTAATCGAAATATCATTACGGAAATAAAATTCGACTACAATGCAACTGTTTCACGCGAGCGAATTTACCGTCATTTAATACATAATTTTTCACAGGACAATGCGAATATTGCCAGTTTCAAATTGAGCGACTTAAACACATTACTCCATAGAGAAAGATATTGGACAGATTCATGCAAGCAGCCATGACTGATTTCCATTCTACTGATGATACTGGTTCATATGGTTCAGTTTGATACATTTTAGATTACGAATCATACGGGAATGATACCAAGTGCATCGTTTCAATGATTGTTAATTTGTCAGATTATAGCCAAATTAACTACAATGGTCTATTAATGAAGGACCGTATTGACAATTGAATTATTCCTAATTTAAAGAAACAGAACGTTTCCCCATTTCCCAGAATCATGTTGCAATCGTCTACTAATAAGTGCATACATACATCCATATATTTGCACTTTATATGCACCAGAAAGAACTTGTATTCCTACCAATCAACATACTGGTATGTACAAATTACTAAGTTAACCCCATAAATACGTTCTACATTGAAGAAGAATATATTCAATAGAATTTACAGTGTCCTGGAAGATGGTACTATAGAAGATGGTACTATGAAATGAAGTGACTGTGGCATCAATGATATCTACACCATCTGAATGGCATCAATGATATCTTCACCATCTGAAACTGAAACTCTGTGAAACTCTATTGATAATGCATACACACAAATTAATTTAAAACACTACAGTGTTCCCTCGATATAACGCCCTTCGATGCACCGCGGATTCGGATACACATTTTTTAAGTCTTTATTTGGGAAGTCTTCCTCAGATTAATAACACTCACTGCTGTTCAGGGCACCTCCAATTGTCCCCAGTAATAAGAAGGTTAAGTAAATCAAACATTAACCAACAACTATTACATTGAAACCAACCAGCATTGACATAAACAATGTGACTTTGAAACATGAAACCAGCCAATGGTCATGAACCTTCAATCACGTCCATGTTCTACACATCATACAGAAACAAACAATTGATTCAATAATCTGTCTGTTATATCAGATAATCCTCAACTATTAGCCTCCAGAATTGGATCTGACTGTCTGTCATTTGTCCCAAGTCACCAGATATATTTGCACAACACATCTGCCATTAACATTGTGGGACCGCATAGTTCCTCAGAGGTTCACCACCCATGGAGGAAACATTTACAATTACATTATATATTTGCTAGAAAATTACAGCACAAATGCCTTTCTTTGAAATGGTTATACATCATACACATATATTCCAATGATCAAAGGCACGGCTAAGCCGATGAATGCTTATATGTACACGCAATTGGGCCAGACCCGACAGTCTATTATGCAAGGCAGAATGAGACTAATTCTGAATGATTGTAATGAGCGAATGGCATACAACAACAATTGGCAATTGAGGTAATTGAAAGTGAAGCTCATGGGCCCAGATATCTGAGACTTGGACCTAGATATATCCAATATTTGGGCTTAGATATCTCCGAGACTATGGCATAGATATCATAGAAAATTAGGTCTAGATATCTCTGAGACTATGGCATAGATATCATAGAAAATTAGGTCTAGATATATCAAAGACCTTGTTGGCACCACAAATACATGGGTCCTAACATATTTGAAATGGGCCCAGATATCTCCAAGAATTAAGCTTAAATATCTCTGATGGGCCCAATTACCTCTGATATCTCATACACAGGCCAAGATATCTCCAAGACATGGGCCCAGATATCCACGATACATGAGCCTAGATATCTCCTAGAAATATGTTACCGGATATCTCTCTAACACCTTCCCAAATATCCACGATACATGAGCCTAGATATATTCTAGACATACAGACTTAGATATTCAGAGACACAGGCTCAGATATCACAGAGACAGCGGCCAAGTTATCTCCGAGACACGAGACACATCTATCTCCGAGACACAGGGCCCCTGGCATCAGAGACATGCTCTACAAGAGAAGCAAGTGGCATTGAAATCTAAACGATAGCTCTCTGCCCGACCCAATCCATAATTGATTTGTCTAACTGATGTCTATCTGCAGGAAGGAGAGTGGTGGGCACCAGGGGTATTGCTTTCCTCTTTGCTTATTACATGTCAAAGCGGATCAAATAATTACGCAGTGATAACACGCCCCCAGAACGGGAGATACGGTGTATATGAAATGGTCTCCGTCAGACCATCACGTATGAAGTCAATGCCGCTTTCCGTGTGGCTATAACAAGTAATTGTTTTTATTATGTCTGGATTACGTCAAATTTATCTATTTATTGTCATACTGATATCAATATAGGTTTAGAATTTGACATTAATATATCTATTCTGCCAAAAGTAGTAATAGTGATGATGATGATGATGATGATGATGATGATAATAATATATATTATAATAATAATAATAATAATAATAATAATAATATTTTTTGCTGAAATATGTATTGCATACACTGTAGTGCACTTGTCACTCCTGGAATAAAAGTTTATATAAAAATAATAAAATAAATAATAATAATAATAATGTGTGCATTTATATTGTATAAAATCCATGCTCAAAAACTTGCTCATAGCACTACATTATTATCCTGGCCAATTGACACTAAGTTCACCTTTTCAACTCCCTGGGACGACATATATGTATCTTTGTACTTTTCACATGTATTTTTATGGGATCCATATATAATTACAACTTTAATTCATTGTAACTCAATTATTAGTACTAGTATATGTATAAACTGTATAATTACATACGTATGTCATGTTTGTTTACCTATGACTCATGACGTATTGGTTTGATTACATGTTATTATTGTACCCTATTTGTATTTACATTGCACGTCAAGCTTTATTCAATACAGTAAAATTCATGCTTCTCTATGACTGTATTATGCATACGTTTCATTAAAATGAAAAATAAAGTTGACCACTAGGTGCATAAGATCATAATAAATTATCTCTTATACTTTTTAGTCCTGTGTACCATGTTTAATGACAAAACGGCTTAAGGAAACAATTTAATTTTAGTTTATGACCAGGATATCATTAGCCAAACACTTCAGGGCGAATTAAAATAGTAATAGGAAATGTGGAGACAGAAATCAGACAAGCAAGAAAACTGAAACGACATTAAACTTTATCATCACTGATCATGCTTTGCACCTACTTGGTCTTGAAGCTTATATAGCATTATATATGCACAGGTGACAAACAAGTCTACACAAGTAATAAAGAAATACAAAATAATATCTCAGTATTCATTGTACAATTTCACAGTGCATGGAGGTCAGAAAATGCTAATATTGGATTTATGGCACAGGTATAGCTCTTTGACTTTCTCAATGCTGAAGGCAACCAGAGATGCCCCAAATAGCAGTCCCTGTGCCTAATCCAGCAGGAAGAGGGTTAAGGCATCTCCTGTTGCCCCCAGCATTGAAAGAGTTTAAACCATGATGGACATAACGAGATCCATATCATGGATATAATATTACCCCAAATACCTCATAACTTCAAAATGGATGGTTTCTACATTTGTGAATGATTTCTGAATTAGTGCTTAACATCACTACAGGAATCCTCCACCCATTAGCAATAAACATTTTGTCATAATTACCAGAAATATAGCTTTTTACTTTTTATTTTGTATTTTTCAAGATGCTCCTTTATAACCCTGAGTCCACCTGTGAAAGGTGCGAATTCAAACACCATCCCACGCAGACCACACCGATGTACGTTGCAGTGTCTTCTGTGCCGTGTTATCCATGCAGAAGTGTTAAGCCGCGAACCATAAATCTGTGAGATGATCAGGTATCCTGAGGAAAGTTACACCACTTCAATGTCGAATGATTTACTCCGACATCCACGTTTTACCCTATCTCTGTTAAGCCACTGTGATGTATGAATCCTGTAATGTTAGATCGGCTAATAGAAAACAGAACTACCATGCGAGCAATCCTCAGGATGGAGGAAACCCGCTTCCCAAATGTGCCGAACAAAACCTCCCGGATCCTCTTGACCTCTCCCTCTTCATTCTCCTCCTACTCCCCTTACTCCACCCCACCCTCACCCTCACCCACACCCACAACCTTATGCTCTCTAGCACCACCAACCTCACCATTACCTTTACCCTGAACATTGATAGAAATGTCCAAAGATAACTAACTACAATGACCACAATTCATCCAAAGACAAAATTGTTATTTCAAACTCTTTGAAATCCTTATTTTTCTTGATATTAATAATAATAATAATTATAATAATAAGAATAATAAGAAAATAATAATAATAACAACAACAATAGTACTAATAAGTAAAAACTATACTATATAGTCTATATAAAACTATTAAAATACAATAAAATATGATAAATAAAATTAAAATAATAATAATAATTTTAAAGTTAAAAAAATAAATTACAATGAAATAAAATAAAAATATATTGCAAATAATAATAATAATAATAATAATTGCATTATATATAGAACATCATTTACATTAGCAGTGCTCTGTGCACATAATCATATACAAAATTTAATCGGTCTATATTTTATTCAGCAACAACCACAGAAACTGGAGTACACATTTTTGGAGATGTATCCGTAATGTATCTGCAATATATCCATTTTTCTTCCTGTTACAAGATACGAAATATTTTGTGGCAACAAGAGTCAGCATGAGACCAGTGTTAGGACCACACACTACTTCCTAAAGGCTCCCAGACATATTTGTTAATGCCAGCAACCACCCAGTCTTAGACAGTGACACCACCATGACACCACCTGTGACACCACCATGATACCAATATGACACATAGCAACACGGGGCACCATGTTGCCACAATCAAGAAGTGCCACAATTATGAATCGTGTTACAATTATCAATCATGACATTTTAATTTTTGGTGAAGATTTTGTATATCTACATAAGGCAGATGTTATTAAGATTGTTGTATTTTCCATATTTAAAGGTATATTATTTTAGTATTTGAATGGCAGAAGCTATTCAGATAATTAGATTGCTTATATTCAAAATGAATATTATTTTGGCTATTCAAAATGTAATGCACTTTACTGAGAAGCTATTTATTCAATGTCAGGAAATATCAGATAACAAATAAAAAATATAGTAAAAATAAAGATTCAAAACATAAGCAGGTGCTATCCTCAATAATATACACACAACGTAGAACACTGAAAATAAACTGCCAGAAATTGTTTCCATTTCACAAGTCATGATTTCTTTCAACAAAATTTTACAACTTTCAGAAGAGAACTGAAGCATTCAAAGACATTTAGTGCAATAAAAATAATGTCATGAATGTCATTTTCCCCCAAGATTCTATTGCAACGTACAAGTCACAGTTCATAATCCGCTCGCTAATGTTTTTTTCTCGGCGCTAAATATTCCGTTCTATGCATTTTTCGGCATGCAGCCATAGCAACTAGAGCAGGGACCATTGTGGGTGACAGCATTGCAAGTAACCACAACATTGCAAGTAACCACAACATTGCAAGTATATATCACAGCATTGCAAGTATACCACAGCATTGCAAGTATACCACAGCATTGCAAGGAACCACAAGGAACCACGAGCTCACTAAGTTCCCACTATCTCAGACGTTGCTATCGTGATGTTATTCCAGGATTTAAAACTGCTGATCTTTACGAGATATTTCACCGAAAAATATTTAGTGTTAACATGCCACCTCCGTGGAATATTATATACAGTTTTATTTTTGAACTTTGTCCAGAGCATTCCGGGTAAAATAAAATCTTTCAGATATGTTTGAAATATATTAAGTTTATTTTTGGAATTAAATTAAATTAAATCTAATCGGTTTCATGTCATAAATAATGTCCACACATACTTGAAGATAAATCTGTTAAGATGGCCGAGCTAATTATTTTATAATGAGAATACATATGACAAAAGTCCTTAAAAAAGGTGAAGAATTTAGAATGCGTTATCCCCCTTAACCTCTAAATTGAAACAGCGTAGCTAATGCTTTTATAAGTTATAAGTTTTTGGCAAAAATCCATGAAGAAGCGTGTTTACATTGTGTAACCCTAAAAGTTTAAAATGACAGTGAATGCTTTTATAATTTCCATATTTAGATATGGCAAAGGATCAACCAATTAGGAAGTGGTAACACTTCCCAAGAAAAATTAAGACGGCTTAGCTATTTCTTTTATAATTTTCATATATCCATACATAAAAAAGACCTTGGGAATGATTGTCAGCAATGATGACAACAAGACAGTGGTGACAGAACTGTGTCTTCTTTCACCCAGATGTACCAGGAATTCCAGCCCAACACGACTCCCTCTGCCAAGACAGACTGCCTCTCCGCCAAGACGCTGCCTCTCCGCCAAGACGCTGCCTTTCCGCCAAGACGCCGTCTCTCCACCAAGACACTGCCTCTCCGCCAAGACACAAACAGCTAAGACACAGCAACAGCTAAGACACCGCAACAGCTTCAGCCAAGCTGTCTTCCCCAAAAGATAATTGGATTGGACATGATCTACGTACTCGGCCCTTTTTCTCTCCCAACAACAGATTCAGGAGATTTAGTACTGCCTGGCCCCCATACCCTGCCACCACCGTATCTACAGATATGTCCTGGATCCACTATAGTGCACCTCTGTCCCCATCCATCTTGCTAAATATTGCCCGTGGTACACCTGTTGGCCCTGAAGATGCCTCCATGTCAAATTGACTGCAATCTCTTAATTACTGATGTCACAAATTTCCTTCCCAAATGGTGTTGATACCCAGTATCAGATCAAGGTAGGGGCTTTTCCTCCCATGGCTTTTTGGAGGATGAAGGTGATATTTCGTCAAGTTGACACGTGCCAAAAAGTCAGTTTTAGAAAGAAAATAGGGTTACGCAGGACGCGCAGTACAGGTTGGAAGGGAGACAAATCTGCACGCTCGAGATAATAATCATGACGTGATAAAAATCATTATAAAAGCTGTATTCTTGGGAAGAATTCTCATTGCCTACATGTTCTGAGTGCCAAAAATTTATTGTATATAAACGCGCACATGAGCCTGTGGTAATTTAGAGTTACTTCCCATGGTCGGCTCCATCTTGCCAGGTAGGAATACATGTTTATTACTAGATGTGCTAAAACCATTGTTTTCTTTTCAGTACATAACAGTATACAATTAATAATAATAATTTAGAAATACTTTAGAAATAATAATTTTAATATCTTTTTCCGATTTTTTTCTCTCATGACAGGATAATAGGGGTGCCACGATTCGCCTATCTTGTGATACGATATGTATCATGATACCAGGCTCACGATACGATACGTATCGCGATTAATAGTTACAGAACTTTGGGAATAATTTCAGTAATCATGTTATATGAAGGTAATTATTTCTTAAAATATCCAGTACAAATAAGTCAGTCATGAAGAGAACATTTGCAATCAAATATGTTTTGTTAACAAAACACTTAAAATCATTATGAAAAATACTGAAATCTAACTTTAAACTCAATAAGAGCGGTAATAACCTGTTAAAATCAGGAATATTATTAAAATTAATTGATCTGAACATTTTCCCGATCATATTTGCTCCCACAAGGTAAAGAAGTTAGCCGAGTACCGCCCCGCAGTTACCGTAAACACACATACAAGAATTATTTTACTACGGTTAAGTTATCATGGGGGTACAACAAGACATTTACACCGGACGCAGCCATGTTGATTTTCGACTACTCGAGTTAGTGTAAAGAAAGTGCAATTTCAATTACAGCTGGTTTAGAGCAGAAAAGTAGAACTAATATTCAGCAGAGTTTATCATGTATATAGTCTAAGCCAAATGGTTGTGAAAACCATACGTGTGCAACTATCATATTAATAATTTTACTACAGTGCGTGTGTGAAGTTCAATGAACTGTTCGTTATCTGGTTATGTCTTATGAAGATGGAGTGCAACGTGTGTAGTGAAGTATTCACTGATCTCGACCGCCTTCAAGAAAATGAAACCCGTGAACACAACCCGCCATGGATTTGTCAGCTATGTGGTAAACAGATTGGAACCACCTGTGAACTAAAACGACATATTTCCAATCACCTCGGACAAACATGTCTGGAAAGTAGCACAACAGAACATAGACCCCCTGTCAGTGATACAACTGTCTCTTCACGTCAGAATGTGAAAACACAAGAAATTACCCGTTGTGAAGAAACCCATCGACTTGCACACATTAATAAAAGAAACAGATTTGTACACATTGGAGAAAAGCCCTTCAAATGTGATATTTGTGATAAAGGATTCACTATGTCAAAAAATTTGAAAATGCACAGATTAGTACACACTGGAGAAAGGCCATTTAAATGTGATCTTTGTAATAAAAGATTCAATGCATCTTCACATTTGAAAACGCATAGCTATGTACACACCGGAGAAATGCCTTTCAAATGTGATATTTGTGGTAAAGGATTCACTATATCAACAAATTTGAAAACACACAGATTTTTACACACTGGAGAAAGGCCATTTAAATGTGATCTTTGTAATAAAAGATTCAATACATCTTCACATTTGAAAATGCATAGCTATGTACACACTGGAGGAAAGCCCTTCAAATGTGATGTTTGTGGTAAAGGATTCACGAGATCATCAAATTTGAAAACACACAGATTTGTACACGCTGGGGAAAAGCCCTTCAAATGTGATCTTTGTGATAAAAGATTCAATACATCTTCAAATTTTAAATCGCATAGCTATGTACACACCGGAGAAAAGCCCTTCAAATGTGATTTTTGTGATAAAGGATTCATTGAAGCTTCAAATTTGAAAAGTCACAGATTTGTACACACTGGAGAAAAGCCCTTCAAATGTGATTTTTGTGATAAAGGATTCGCTGAAGCTTCAAATATGAAACGACACAGATTTGTACATATTGCAGAAAAGTCCTTTTATAAATGTGATCTTTGTGATAAAGGATTCAATACACCTTCACATTTGAAAAGACACAGATTTGTACACACCGGAGAAAAGCCCTTCAAATGCGATCTTTGTGATAAAAGATTCATTACATCTTCAGAGTTGAAAACACATAGCTATGTACATACTGGAGAAAAGCTGTTCAAATGCGATATTTGTGATAATAGATTTACTACACCATTGAACTTGAAAAGACACAGATATATACATATTGGAGAAAAGCCCTTTAAAGAATGTGATCAGGGTGATGGATTCACTAAATCTTCAGTATTGAAAACACATATTAGCTATGTACATACTGCAGAAAAACCATTCAAATGTGGTGTTTGTGATAAAAGATTCATTAAATCTTCATCTGTGAGAACACATAGCTATGTACACACTGGAGAAAGGCCATTTAAATGTGATCTTTGTGATAAAGGATTCACTACATCTTCACATTTGAAAGACCACAGATTTATACATGTTGGAGAAAAGCCCTTTAAATGTGATCTTTGTGATAAAAGATTCATTACATCTTCACATTTGAAATCACATAGCTATGAACACACTGGAGAAAAGCCCTTCAAATGTGATATTTGTGATAAAGTGTTCAATACAGCTTCCGATTTGAAAAGACATAGCCATGTACACACTGGACAAAAGCCCTTCAAATGTGATTTTTGTGATAGAGGATTCGCTACATCTTCATATTTGAAAATGCATAGCTATGTACACACTAAAATGCCCTTCAAATGTGATATTTGTCATAATGGATTCATTTCACCTTCAAGATTGAAAACACACAGATTTGTACATGTTGGAGAAAAGCCCTTTAAATGTGATCTCTGTGATAAAGGATACACTTCACCTTCAGCATTGAAAACGCATGTCTATGTACACACTGGAGAAAAGCCCTTCAAATGTGATATTTGTGATAAAGGATTCACTAAATCTTCAAATTTGAAAGAACACAGATTTGTACATATTACTATTAGATAAAATCCCTCTAATTACATGTATTATAGTAAATATGATTTCTGTGACAAAGTATATGCAAATCAGATTTGAAAATGCATAGCTACACTGGAGAAAGGCTCTTCAAATGCGATATTTTTTGTGATAACGGATTCACTAAATTTTCAAATTTGAAAGCACACCAAAATGCAGGGCTCGACAGTAAAGACAAGTGAAATAGCCTAGATTTACAAGCCCTTTTCATAGTAGTTTCCAAGGACAGGTGCCCTGAAATGTACACTGGAGAAAAGCCCTTAGTCTGGCTTAGGACGGTGTGTCGACTCGACTTTCGAGCCTATGGGCTGTCTCGATTTCTAGAAACTGTCCACAGCCCTCTACTTCTGATGCCAATTACACCCCTTTTTATTATTTTATTTGCATTTCCTATAGTTTTCCCGGGATACACTCAAAAGCTCCTTAGGTCAAAAGCCCCTAGGTAAAAAAAAAATCCCTCTTAATGAGAAAACAGTCAAAAGCCCCTCAATTTAACAGAAGCCAGAGGAAATACTGTATATAACACTGTATAACGGGTGGAGAAATGTTCACCATTACTCACCATTACCCTCCATGTCTATATTTATTATGCATTATATTAACATACATTTACTAACATAAAACAGCAGTAATTCATCTGATGTCTTTATTATACAAGAAAAGTAAAATATAAAATGTTATTTTACTGCCATTTTGAATAGTTGTGATTAATGATTAGTGATATTTCCTGTCTACATTATATATTAACATGCATTTAATTGCTTAAAACAACATAATTCATCTGATTACTTAATATACTAGTATATATGAGAAAACAAAATTGCAAATTATGGAGTTAGGCTGCCATTTTGAATATTTCGGCCATCTTGGAAGTTGTGCTTATTGATATTTCGGCCTATATATATTGAGGCATGATATTTACCTAAGTTTCCTAAATTAAAACATCAGTAATTTACTTGATAGATGCCAACACTAGAAAGTTAGAAACACATTGGTTTCAGGTATTCTTAACATTCAAAATAGTTGACCTTCTAGATGGGTCCCGATCTTAAAAATGACCTTTATGGTATACAGAACCAGTGTGCAAAATGTCATGCTTTTACCATAAAGTGCACAACACCTTTTATATTTTGAGTTAAATGCATAATATCACAGATAGTTATGGTTGTTAGCTACAACTGCAAAATACATTCACTTGACATACATAAAATCATATCTGTACTTCCAAAAACCTTTCCACCGCTGTTTGGTAGACAAAATATCCAATGCAACCCTGTGTAGTCTACTGATAGACAACTTGAATATGGTCATATTGTTATTTTCTTCATTATGTATATGGTACGACTTGTACAACGCACACGCAACGTTTTCTTGCAAATCCTTCATAGTTCAGTTGATGCATCTAAAACAAGATATATAGCGGAACGTTCCCTATATTCACCAGTAATAACAAATTTATTCGATCACCAAATATTTTGACTAAGTATTATTTTATGCAGAGGGGCGACGTTCGAAAGAATGAACATACAAATAGGCTGAATTTGCACTTGCAGGTATGGGAAGAAGAGCATCAGCACATGCAAATCGAGCCTTTTACCCATTCCTACTTTCGAACGTAGCCCCTCTGCATAAAATAATACTTAGTCCAAATATTTGGTGATCGTTATATAAACAGATTGTTTATTACTGGTGCACTATTTAATTTTTTTTATATTTTGGTTAGGTAAAATGAAAATAGAAAATGGAGTTTTTTTGTTTTTCATTCCATGAAGTATTTACCGAGATAATCTACGAAATAGGGGGGTCAATGCATTTCATGCCAAACTTATAAGAATGGATCAGCCTACTTCATTCCCCTTCCGTCAGCCGTAACATGGCAACATGCTTTGCACGTGCCGCTGAATTGGTTCCATGTCCTGTCCTCTGCGACTGGTGAGACTTCAGAGGCCGTTGCCCAGTTAGTTATTTTCACTAGTGAAAAACAACACGTGTTATTATTTCCACTGAAAAAACGTGGTATTTCACTGCATTTATGTAATAAAACATCATATTATAATATACAATATTACATATACATTGACAGGAGAATTCGCATTCTGTTACATACCGAGAAACCAGGAAACTGAATAGCCTTTCTGAGGCTTTCAGCTCTACAGATCGACGTTTGTGACAGGTGCATTTTATTATTCACACATCTAGATTGTATACTAGCATAATACGCATTGCATATTATACAACTAACCATTCTTACTAGAGTACTTCCAGCAATGCATAATAGCACAATTTGTCGATTTTTATTTATTAAAGTATTGACGAATTTGAGTAACTTCTGACTATAGTTATATGACGTATCTTCAGAACACTTTGAATATTTCCTCAAGATTAGGCGCACGGCCACTGCAGTCATTGAGCAATTTGAGGTAAGCGTTAAAAGCTTGTAGACACATTTCATAGTCAAACGCATTTTTACCTGAAAGTATGTATAGGCCCCTACATTGGATTTGTCTACACAAGTATCGCGAGATTTAAAATACAAAAGTAAAATATTACATGAACATAATATGAAACTGCAGCTTGTTGCCCAAAACAAGCCAAAGGTACATACTTTCAGGTGAAATACGTTTGACCATGAGATATGTTAACAAACTGTGATTGTATGCATTAAAGGCATACTCTGACAGATGGTTGACCTATATATAATGGACAAACGAATTTCGATATGAGACCACAAATTGTTATTTACTGATGTACTTACTCCCCAGCACTCGATAGTTATAAACTAATCATATTTTATATGAATAAAGGGAACGTAGCGCTAATTATATTGTCTTTCATGCATCATCTGTTCTATTTAGAGTATTGTCCCCTTCCATCAAAATAATGAATCAAAAACATACGACCATGTTCAAGTTGCCTCAGATTGAAATTCGTTTGTCCATATATATACAGGTCTCTCAACTGTGATAGTATGCCTTTATGTCTATATCCATATGGAATTTGAAATTGTTTGGAATTGCTATTGTTATCACGCCTAACGTAAGTGTAGTAGTATATATTGAATTTGGCTGGTTCCAAACACTACACACTAATTCCCGGGTATCTTCAAAACGAATAATAATGTGAATGAATTATCCCACGAGATATATAGAGTCGAGTGAACAGCTGGTGAAATACATGTACATGTATATGTTACAGTTAATCTGTATAATCAGGTAATGTGTATAATACCTGATTTTTTAAATGAATTGTCAGTTTACTAAGCCAATTTTTAAAAGCCTGAAATTACAAAATTATTCCCTTTAATTGTCGGATAGAATGGCATGAGTTTGATGAAAGAAAATTAAGATTTTGTATATGTATTCACACACAATTGCATGCATTTATAT
>JAVCKZ010047585.1:0-18833 GCA_034780755.1 Lepetodrilus elevatus
CTCTGAATTACTAAAAACAAACACTAGACAAACTAATTTGAGTGAGTATATATTCAAGTACAAAGTGTAGATGTTATCATAAAAAAAATGTATATGTTTAAATAAAATATTTTTTTAGTTTTGGTAGTACGACGAAATGTCGCCAGGGTCATGATACATACGTTATGACAGGAAATCGTACCATTTTATGAAGCTTTACGCTTTTTTATAACAAACACAATTAGTACTAAAATTACCCATTACAACATACACTTTGATTAGTATAAGCCTGTGACCCAAGGTTTGCCGCATAACGGAGGTACGATTGATAATTCGAGCGTGATTGGCAGCGTGAATTTCGTGCGATATACGTACGTTATAGCTAAATAATTTCCTATTGGTTGCACAGATCAGTGTTTTACACACATTGCCATAAAGGCTGAAACATGTACATTAACTATATATATGAGTTGATATCATCACAATAACACATTTTTTATATGCTCTAATTAGAGCGCGTTTGATACATACGTTATCGATACATACGTTATTGCTATCTATCTATCTATCTATCTATCTATCTATCTATCTATCTGTCTAGCCACTATTTTAAGTAAAACTGTTAAAAACACAGATTCATGTCTGCATAATAAACTATCTTTGCATATGTATACTGTTGAAATATGTCTGTCATTGTTTGAAGACGTCTAAATCCCTTTAAATTGTGCTATTTAAACTTTTACAGGTTACACATTACACCTAGTATAATATTTTGGCCAAGCAAAAAAATAACTTGATATGTGATTTAAATTTGCTCAATTTCTGATACCCAAGTGTACCTCATTAGTGAGAATGGGTGTTTTGCAAGAAAGGTTACCGGTAGGTCTGCATTGTCCTCACAGTCCTCACATTTCATGTACTAGCTTAAACACAGAGTCGCATAACGTTTCAAAGAACGTATTTCTTTGCATAATAAGTCTTCTACAATATAGCAATTGGTGTTTAACAATTACTACAAATATATATGTATTTTAAATACATTAAGAAAACACTTACATATATATAGAAATAAAATATTTAACAAAATAATGGCCTGTTTCAAGTGCCTGTGCCTATACAGTGGTCTAGCACGGTGACTTATTCCACATCTTCATTACTATATGTTTATTTACGAATTATATTTAAATTCCCTTATTTGTGCCAGTCGTTGGGAAATGTTACTTTGACCGTGTTCAGTGCTTAGAGTTATCTCCCTTAGTCAGGAAATGTGTGGTTTTACTGTGTTTCATGCGGGTTATACCAGGTAGTGTAAACTATGTATGTTACCTATCCTATGTACAGCGGTACAAAGATATGTTGAGGTATAGAAGCGATTATATGTATGCTAAGTGCATGTACTTAACAATTTTAACTCCAATTCGATCCAAATCGACAACTTAATATATGATATAATGCCTTTTAGTAAACATAAATGGAGAATCATGCATATTTCATTCAGCTAACATGTATGTTTCTATCCTCAGGGAAAGTAGACGTGGACGAACTACGAAGTAAGTAAAGCTAGGTATTTAATAATAAGCGCATTTATATTGTGCCAAATCCATGCTTTAGAAGCATGCTCATAGCGCTACATTATTAGTCCCCCGGTCAATGGATCAATTTACACTCATTTGACCTTCTCAACTCCCTGGGGAGTATACTACCCAAGCTGCCAGTTAAGGCGCTAGAAGGTTTTACATTCACAATTCCATCTCTTCCTACCGGGTACCTATTCACAGCTGGGTTGACTGTGTACCTATCAATCATTACACAAGATTGAATTGTTTGCTGCTATTGATAATGAAGCATTAATTCTGGAAACTATAAAAAGTAAAATAAGTATGGAAAGTCTTTATCAGTCACCCATGTATGCATAATCATGACCAGTAGCAAATATGAATATTAGCTTTCTTTGATGAATATAGTTCGGAAACACCATAATATATTAAACTCGACAACCATTAAAATTAATTTAACTTGAATAATATAAGTAAACCGGACAATTCAATTTCGAAACATTGATACTATATAAATTTAAGGTTTTAACACGTGTGATGATATTGTATATATGTGTGTATCATGTTTACAGCGCAGACCAGAGAAGATATCGATCTTTGGATCAAGGACACAGTGGAACGGGCATCGCTCCAGAACGTGCTTGGGAAGATCCGGACTGGGTCGCCATGTGTGACAATCACAGGATCGCCAGGCGAAGGCAAAACAACTCTGGGCTACTGGGTACTCAGTAAACTACAAGAAACAAGAAACGTCTATCAAGTTAGATCTACTAACGAATTTAATGAGGTTATTAAGACTAATGCACCTGTCATATTGTTAGATGACATATTTGGACAGACTGTATTTAAAGAAAAGGCTTGGGAGCAATGGAAAGATTGTCTTCAAAGATTCATTGATATGAAAGGGCATAAAGCTCAAAACGAGATTGGAAATCTGATAATAATCGCACGAGACTTTGTCCTTAAATCTGGATCCAGAAATACAGAAGAACCCTGGGAAATGTTGATAAATGAGGAAAATGTTGTGAAAATCAGCAGTGGGGTTGTCAGAGAAAATGAGGAAAGAATTAGCATCCTAAGTTCAATAGCTAACAAATATAAGGAACATCTGAATTCAAATGCAATTAAACACATCTGTAGCATTAAAACACCTCACGGCTTTCCTCATGCTTGCAAACTTTTTATCACATTATACCACAGTAGCATTTCAGCTGATGCCTTTTTCAACAATCCTTTAGAATCCCTTAAGGATTCGTTGAAGATTTTAATCAAAGATGAAGTAACAGAACACATGTTCATAGAAATTATTAAAGGTAACGGTCACGTGCTTAAAAGTGAACTCAGTAAATGTGGATATGTATACATCACAAGAGCCAATGATCTGTGTCCTAGTTATATCAAAGCAGACCGAAATGGTTATGTATTCGATCACCCTTCGATCTTTGACACTGTCGCTTTCTTGTTGTGTGAAACTAAACTATCATTCATCCTAGACCACTGTAGTTTGAAGTTTATCATAGACAGAGTTTGGCTGGAAACATCAGATGGAAGGAAGAGAGAAAAGACTGGAGCTGGAGTTAAACTAATGGCGAAGATTCCATGGAACGAGGCGGAGACATTGGCGATAAGGGTTAGAAAGGAAATTGCAGCAGGAAACCTGGGGAAAGTAAAGTATCATAACGCCTGGAAATCAGACGTGTTTGCAAAGTTAGTTATACAAAGGATGGAACCACATCAACTGAATGTGCGTGGCAGGTGGCCGGGTCTTACACTACTAGATCACCTGTGTGAGGAGAATCGTGCTGACTGTGTGAAGATATGTGTACAGAGGGGTGCAGATGTCAACAGTCAGAACGGTTTCGGTAGGGCACCTCTACATCATGCAGCAATGCATGGAAGTACAGAATCAGTCTGTGCGCTATTAGAGTGTGGAGTCAATGTAAACATCACAGACATGTCAGGTCGTACATCCCTGTATTGGGCAGGACTGGACGGCCATAGTGAAACTGTTTCTGTTCTTCAGGCGGCTGGAGCCAGATCTACTATATATACTGATAGAACAAAATAAGGGAATGCATGGTTTTGTAGTAAGGATCACACAGTCTTATTCGAAATAAAAGTGCCAGCACAGATAGAACTGTCAGACATTTAGTATCTGGTGTGTCCTCTGTATTTCGCCGCAACTGCTGCACACCGTCTTGGCTAACATTTCTCAGCGTTTGTTGGGATAAATTTCGCCATTCCTCTGTGAGAGATTAAACAGGTTCATCTAAGTTAGTGGGCTGTACTGGGCGATCTCTCAACTTGCGACCAAGAACATGCCAAAGATGTTCGATAGTATTTGCCGACCATGGGAGTATACAGATGTTTGAGGGAATGCATGGTTTTGTAGTAAGGATCATGTTTTACACTGTCAGTTTTATTATAAATATCAAGGATCAAGGATGACAACTGCGTTGCTACTTTACAGACAGTACATCCTATCAACATTGTGTCAGAAACTGAACGGTAACTTTCGCGAACATTGATGCCGGGTCCCTGGGCCGGTATTCATAAAGGGGCTAAGTCAATGTTTGCTACATATTTGGTCATCACAAACTGACTTAAGCCCCTTCATGAATACGGGCCCTGGGATCATCCTGGGTTCCGGTCATGTGGCTCCGCTATACTCCGCACAAAGAGGTGGGATCTGAACCAACGTTCCGAAGTCCAACGTTCTGCACTGCGCTATCTTAGCAACATGATGGACTATATTAACTTGTAATTATATGTTAGTAAAGATGAAGAATGTCAGTCGGAACAATCATGAATTCCAACACATATTTTATTGACATAAAAATAATATGATTTCACAAAGAGAAGAATACTTTTTGTTCTTATTTACAGTAATATAATATATACTTTATACAAAGTATATACTATTATCTTCAATGGTATCGACCACTACATAGAGTGCACTCTACCAATCGTTATTATATAAGTGTTGTACGAAAAAAACTATATGCCAACCTAGCATTTATTTAGTGTACGGTGTACCGTATATGCCAAGGTGGTATCCTAATAGATTTTCCGCATATTCCACTGATTTTCAATATTTTCAATATTTTCATATCTTAATTATTTTTAGCTCGGGATCATTTGTAATAATAGTATGTGGAGATATAAAAAAAAAATATATATATATAAAAATATAAAAATATGAAAATATTGAAGATCAGTGGGGCATGCGGAGCATTTTTGTTATTGCCCAATATACTTGTGTAGACAAATCAAATGGACATACTTTCAGGTCAAATATACTTTGACCAAGAAATTATATGCTAAAAAGCCGTGATGTTATGCCTTTAACGTTAGCGATCATAAGCTTAACATCAGTGCGTTCGTCACGTGTAGAAACATGCGTGACCATGCGTTGGTTATTTTACATTGTATGAGAAGTATATCTTAGTACAGGGCACATTTATTTGGCGGGTTCAGTTTGGATTTGGCCGGACACTTGAAAGCGTTGCTGAATTCTGGGAGCTGACTCAAGACCAAGTTGACTCTGAAGAAAGAACGCAAATTAATAGTATGATGTAAAATGTGTATTTTTTAAATGATGGTTGAAAGGATTATGCATATCATAATAATCAAACAAATGTGATAGAATTATAATTTCACATTACTTGACTATTGCATATTGATATTGTATACATTAATTGAGTATTACATAGCAATGTCAAATATTAATTGTAAGTGTTAAAAGAAATAGATTTAGGTGATATTTAGTGCAGAAATACACCCCACCCCACAGCTTTACAGCTACTAGTATTCTATAATTCTAAGAACAAATTCAAACCAAATGTGATCAGACGTACTTGTAATCCTCGCGAATTCTTCCGGCCCTGGCCAGTCGGAATGCCCACTGGTCATTCCTGTTAAAGCAGTTAGTCTGAAACAAAATACTGAGTTATCAGAGGTAGGTCCGCAACGATAGCTCACCGGAAGTGATCCTACTTTTCGAAATGACTATGGGACAGTTGTAAAATAGCAACATATCCAGAAATATTTTGAAAAAAATTCCTGAATGTATATGTATAAAATCAACTATTATTACATCGGTACTAATTAAACGCAGGTTTAGCTGTAAGTTATAAATTAATAATCTACTATTAAATTTGTAAATCATATTTCTCTTTTAACTTTATATTGATTGTCAGGAAAATCTCTGTATTAAATTTAGCAATCCAATATGTTATTTAATTTTGGTTACTTGTGTTTAACTATACATACTTCTGCATGTTCCATGTTACTGTATAGCTGGCAATGTTTTAATAAGGTGCATTACCTGTGCGTATGAGATGAAGAAAAGTTGATCGTCTGTCAAGTCTTGACCGGTTGGTGCCAATTTCTCCATACCTTTCTCTTTCTCCCACAAGTGGTATGCCTGAATAATGACAATATTGACAATACTACTAATAAATAAGAAGAAGGAGAATAGCAATAATAATAATAATAATAATAATAATAACAGTAAGTTATAACAACAACAATAATCATTGTGATAATATTGCAAATAATATTGCAAATAATATTGCAAATAATATTGCAAATAGCGATGAACCTCTGTCTGTTGTTTAAATGTGCTGATAACTCTGTCCGTATTATTCTCTAGTCTATCCTTTATTTATTCACTATCCTATTCTTCATTTATCCACTAGTCTATCCTTCATGAGTTACAATTTGTCATTATTTGAGGATAATACTGGAGTGGTTGGGAAATTGCATGCTTACATTATACGACATTCGTACTCCTGATGCTATAGCAATGTTCTCCGTCGCCCTCCGTGATGACATAATTGGAAACTGAAATCAACATTATGAAATTATGTCATATCGAGTCAAATGTTCCTTCACGAAGGCATAATAATGTCGTTACGTATACGCTAGCTTCGATGACATAGCCCCAGTTATTTCAGTCATAGCTAGAGGCAATCTATACTGAGGGGCAAAATAAACTTTACACTGAAATATATAGTTAACATAACCAGACTAAAAACATTTGCCCAAACCCTACCTAAGTAAACATGAAGAATCGAGTCGCAATTGTAAGTGAATTATATGCAATTACCCCCAAAAATGGTAAAACAGGTTATGGAGTGCACGTGAAGAGCATGCGTATAAACTGTAGACTCAGAAACTGTGATCAGAGGCATTTTCGAACAAAGCCACTTGTCTAAATAAGGTGACACCACAACCTTTTCAGCCTGTGATTCAGCGCGGGGCAGAAACGAATCCTAGATACTCTTAGGTTCTCATGATCAGTAGCTTGAACATGAACTCGTACTCATAATGTTTCGTCATCTCTGAACCACGTCGAGCGGATCGGAACAAACCGGAAATGACGCGGGTTGCTCCGATCAGCGAAGGGCTGTCTGCAGCAGACCAGAATTCGGAATCTCGGAAGCTTTTTTCAATAAATAGTGGGTTTTTTAAAACACAAATTTATTCGGAATTTCTTACCGATACTTGTGATCCGTCGGGAGCTGTAAACGGCCCCTGTGTCGTATTGAACGCATCCACCATGCATTGTTTCACATCTTTGTAAGCAGTCCTTGTACCATTGGTCCACCAATAGTGCTTATAGCCTAGATACCGACCCTTCTCATCCCATCGACTTCCTGTTAAGAACATCAACACCAACATAACACTACACATTCGTTAGCAGTACAAGTCGTGTCCTTACACTCCACTTGAAATCAAAATATGATAAAACTTTATAAAAGTTACCATAAAAATCGGTGAGATGGAGTATGAAGTGTCCCATGAAGCTCCCGATAGATCCGAAGGTGAAGTAATGTGGGAGGTTGAATTCGTAGATCGGAAATTGGAGCATGCCCGCCGGAACTACCACTTGGTTCCGGTACCACGCAACCGCCATGTTTACGTCCCATGTGTTGAAGAACCACCTGGAGATGTCCTCGCCGTCTTTGAGTTCCCGGTTCCAGTCCTTGCGTAGGAACTGGTTCAGCCTAAGTACGTTCCCGAAGTAGTCGTTCCCGTCTATTTCCAACTGTCAATCGTGGCAAAGGTCGTAAGAAAAACATAATTTAGAATATTCATACTAGCGTTAATATTACTGTAAGTCGTAAGCAATATAATTATTTAAAAAATAAATATTGATTAGTGTCACAATATTCTTTATATAAAGGTATGACAATACACCGAAATAGTTCGACGGAGTCATGTGACTCATGTCTATTTCGGGGTGTTAATTGTAAAGTAATCTAAAGGCCATTTTAAATATAGAGTATTACTTACAATAATATGTGATACTAGTATCCATCTTTACCTTATGATTCATTTACTATTTTACATCCAAAGGACCAACTAATGCAAACCGGATATTGTTTGTATCTTCTATACTTACAGTTTTGTAAAAGTCATCAAGTTTTGTGTTATTTTCCAGACCATCCGGGTATCCTAGTCTATAATCCGCTTTTTTAATCTGAATATCAATATCATCAAAAAGAAACATTAGGAATAATAAAGATAAAATAAATAAATCATTTAGCACAAAATGTAAAGGTGTGTACGCTTTCATGCTCAAAGTAAAGATCATGAATACTCATATGAAATTTGAGCTGCATTATCATGTCATCGCTCTCAAAATGTTTCTAATACCAAAACAAAATGAGTACGATTTCATGCTGAAAGTTATGTTCACAAATGTGAGCTTGAGCGATGTTTATTAATCACGCGATCTGGTCCCAAGATTACGAACCTTTTTTTTTAGTACGATGTCATGCTCAACTGAAAGATGTGTTCACGAATGGCCATATGAAATTTGATATTGACCATGAAATCTTACTCAAAATGTTTCTTAATCAAGAGATCAGGCCCCAAGATTACGAACCTTTTTTTTAGTACGATTATATGCTCAACTCAAAGTTTCATACCTTACTGACGTAAGAACAGGCACCGAGCCCGGATCTGGAGGATGTTCTTATATTACCTTAGACTCTGCAATCTTCCGTGTAGCAGCGTCCATCCACGGCGTCTTGTCCAGCATAGACAGCAGCGCCGTCTTCATCTTCTCCGTTATGTCGATAACCTAGTACAGGTAGCATAAATTTAACGAAATATATATATATATATATTAGAATTAGTTTAAGAATATAGAAAGCGACTCTAAACACCAATTAAAAATAAATTAAAATGTTAGATGAATAAGGAATCATAAAGATCCGCATTACACACCTTGGCCTTGTTCTTGTCCACGAAATGGTCGGCTATAAATAGAGCACCGAGAGCCTCGGGCATGTACTGGCTGACGTAGCCAAAGCAATAGTTCCACTTCCCCCGGAACTCCGTTTGGCCGGTGATGGCGACGTAGATCTCCCTGTTGGCGTGTACGTACTCCCACGACAGATCCATAACGTATTCTTCCATTACACGCCATACCATGTAGTTGTGCATCTTCCTGAAGAACGTGCACAAATCGTCGCATGAGAACCAGCGTATTCTAACTCCCTTTTTAGGAAAACTTAAAGCAAACTCGGGTCAAACATCTGTATAATTTATAAATTGAAAACAAAAGGGGGCTATATTTAAAAGAATCCTACTATAGTCTCAGATCGAAATTCGTTTGTCCACTATACAGGTCTATCAGCTGTGATATTATGCCTTTAAGATGCATATAATTGATACAAATGAATGCTATTAAATAAATCCTGTTAGTTTTCACAAAAATGCATATTTTTGTTTGTTTGTTATTAAACTAATAAGCGAAAATACAGATGAGAAACGTATGTCTCTGTGTGGTAGGCCTACACTACCTGGCGGAATCTGCGGAGGAGAGGCCATTTATCATGTCGGAGAGGCCCTTCAGATAGTCCATCGTAGTGACAATAGTCTTCTTGTCTCCTCCAATCTGGGAGTCCTCGAAAAAATACGACGCTTGTTCTGTGTAGCGTATCTAGGCCAGAGAAAAACAGTTAATTAAAATAACATGCAAAGCCAGTCTGTACACTGAAGGAAAGTACTTGTAGCCTTTACACCAAGAAACCAGAGTAAGTAAAGTATATATATACATACCACTCCTTTTGTCTGGGAGGTGAGATCGTCCAACGATATTTGATTCGCATCCTGGAACGCATCGTAATTGTACGAACTGGCGCGGCCTAGCTGTGAAAAGCCAATATAAATATTTCCTAGAGATGGATATTGTGATATTTAGTCCCAGAAAAGAAAGTAACTGCTTGTGAAGTCAAAACACGTGTATTTATTTGCAGGTAAAACCTTGCTAGACCACTACTGTATAATATGTCAACGAACTGTGACAGTATGCGTTTAAAGCCAAGACAGCCATATCGAGAAAATGACGTTGTTCTTTCTACATTAAAAGGACTTTTAAGAGTGACTTTTAAGGTGATTTTTACCTATGCCCATTTTTATTATTGGTCATACGTAATATATAGATAAATGTTTTCAAGAATCAACACTTTCGGGCATGAAATACCACACAAACCCATCCAAATTTTACTTGACGGATGTAAACAATCGATTGTTTTGAAAATGGCGATGACTTCTCGTCTGCATAGGTTTCCCGAACCTGGCGTCACGTCGATGACGTCACATATCAACATTGATCACGGTCCTGTTAGTGTTAACCTAACAATCCATGTAAATAAATAAACTGACTGCCCGGAAAATAAGATTATTTATCGATAGGTTATTTGGAAGGAAATCAATGACTGTATGTGGTGAAGGATCATTAGTTCTTTAGCTTACACTTTGGTGTTTGAGTCCCTTTAAGTTATAGTTATATGGAACTTACCGTTGCTAATTTCTGTTCTATGAAGAATACGTCTTCCACGAACGTACTAATCTTGTCGGCCTGGGCATCGGGTGACATGATAATGCCAGAGTCCCGCACAATCAAGTTAGCCACCCGAGTAATGAAGGCTTTATATGCTTTGCGGATCTGTAATTTAGAATTAGCTTTGAGGAGAGAAACTGAAACGTATTAACATGACATGAACATCTTTGCATGGGCCAAAGGTCCAATACGTATAATAATAATAATAATAATAATATAATAATAATAATAATAATAATAATATTAATAATAATAATAATAATAAAATAATAATAATAATAATAATATTGATAATATTGATAAAGATAAAAATAATAACATAGGTCAATGGTCCAATAATGATAATACTAATGATAATAATAATAATAATAATAAAAATTATAATAATAATAATAATAATAATAATTAATAATAATAATATAATAATAATAATAATAATAATAATGATAAAGATAAGATAATAACATAGGTCAAAGGTCCAATAATGATAATAATAATAATAATAATAATAATAATAATAATAATAATAATAATAATAATGAAAGAACGATCTAGACAAAACACATTATTATATATATATAAAATACACGCTGAATCGATAATAACACAATGGCTTCACAATAGCACAAATTCACTTTTCAGTCTCATATCTCAAATAAATGTTGTATTGCTATACAGTACAGAGTGCACAGTAGCTGTTAACATATTTTTCTATTAACACTATTTTCTAGATATCTGACAAGCAACGGATCATATTATTTTACTGATCTATATATTTAATTAATACTACAGTACTTACATTTGCATATCTACTACTCGTATAGTACGACCAACGCATATAGCGTCCAGTTCCAGCTGGGTAGAACTGTAACATATAACAGCAAAAGCCATTATTAATGGTCGGAAAATACAATGAAATATAATAAAACAATGCTACACCAGGAAACATGTTAGAGAGATGTAAACTGATATTGTTACGTTTCCGGTTTTACTATAATATAGAGTTAATCCAAAAGCAATTGTTCAATTAATATACGAAGTGTATGTGTGTATATCTATAGCAAATGGTACGTCCCAATGATTACGAAACTGTGTAACCTTACCCTAATTGCAGTTTTAGTGGGCTCGAATATGTCCGAGTAAACCCTCATGGAGAACAAAGCATCCACCATGAAATCCGCCTGGACGACCTTCAAGATCCCGTTGAGGTCGTACGTGGACGGGTTCCAGCTCGCCAGCACATACCATCCACGCATCTTGCTGAGGAACTGGTCTATCAACGGCTTCCCTTTCTTCTTCTCCAGCTGGTAGTCGTCGTTGCAAGACTGGAACATCATCTTCAGCTTCTTCTCCGTTGCCCATTCCTTCTTCTTGATGTCGCTCTCCAGGATCGTCTTCAGTTTGTCCTTCACATCCTTCGTCATCTTTGTGAACAGGGTAGTCTGCCTGCTGTCAGCCTCCACCCTGTGGGATCGCTTGTAGTTCCCGCAGGCATAGTTGTAGAAGTCCTCGCAAGGGTTGGCGGTGAGGTTCATGCTGAACATGGTGTAGCCGGAGATCTCTAAACAGGTCTTGGTGAAGCACGTCTTGTCGTGGAACCTTCCTTTCTGCGCTTGAGGTTCCAGGGAGGTTTGTTCCTGCTTAGCTGCGCTGAACACACCGGCGAATGTTGCGAATAGGATAAAGAGAACCAAAAGTATGGACGCCATGACGATCTCCTTTACCGGAAGTGTTCTCGGTGGCGGGGGAGCACCGCCAAATTCAGGCATCGTCATGCCGACGTCTTTTTCTTCCGTTGTCATCGCTGGCTTTTTAAACAAGCTCCTGTAATTAATGTTATAACCTAAACATTCGAAATCTCTGGAGAAATCCAATCACTGGTTCTTGGAAATGGAACACGTCCTGGATATCTTTGGCGTAATTCCTAGTACCGCGGATTTGTTTTTTTTTCAATTCCGGGTTTTCGTTTCTGAACCAGTTAACAGGTCTATTGGTGAGATCAGTAATTTACTGTCTGAATTCTGCATCTATAAGGGGGTGGTGGCTTCTCTTAATCAGAAGCCGGGTATTAGAGGTATTCGGTTACAGAACAGAAGGTATTCGGTTACCCGAGCTGTCTGCGCTAGTAATAAACAGTCACAGGACAATACGAACTACTACTCACGTGTTGACTTTGTGTCGAGATTGCTGTTAGATTCTAAACGGATTATGATTTATTTAGAGATAGAAACTTGAGAGGTTTTACACTTTGAATACTATAGTACTACAGAGATGCTCATGTGAGTTGTGTTGAGGTTGTCTTGATGTAGGCCTACTTATAACTTGCCACCTGTCACTGAAAAGTGTCATCTTCGCGCCTGTAATAGCTTAGCTTGCATATATTTCTATACCATTTCATACCTTTTTTCTAAGTTATATAATAAATGGAGAACTTTTTAGTTGGTATACTTTCTTTTTGGACGTTAGTTTACATAATATTAACATTAAAGATTACTCTGATATTAAGGTTTGCTCCAGTGTTAAAATACAGTTACTATTTTTGCAAAGCAATCACATGCGTTATAAGCCGGTAGGCATTTCCGGCTAGCAGACAGACAGTTTTATTCTCATTAGTGGCTAGCCAACAGAATTGTGTCAGTCAAAAACGATATCTAAATTGAATCGAAATTACCATTACTATAGTTCAAGAAAGGTCATCTGGACACACTCCAAATGTCATGCTTTGACCATAATTTGAATAATTCCTATGAATAATATTAATATATATAATGCCCACGGACACAAGCTGTTTCGAGTTTATATTATTTATTTTGTCAAAACAGTATAAATACATTTAGCTGAATTGAAATTATATAAAGAAAATATTTTATGTATTAATTGTATCATTTACAATTTTCAATAATGTAAAAGCCATAAAAAGCATAAACTTGTCCAATACCGGAATGTAGAATTTTTCAGTAATATTCTTGAAGCATCCTTGAAACACGGACCACCTTTTTAGAATTTGACCCTCCCTGCTGGATTAGGCACAGACACTGCTCTGTATGGCATCTCATACGTCAATATAATGGTCCGTGTTTCGAGGATGTTCTTGAAATCATACTGAACCGACGTTTATGTAATCTATATTGATGGCTTTCAAAATGTCAAGTATGTTCTAGATATCCCACTGGATCTCCGATTGTAATGGTATCGTGCAGTTTTAGAGCCTCGTCTGCTAAGCCATTTCGACCAGGTTCTCTGTAACACCCTCTGGGACACCCACGGGGACACCATTGGGACACCCTCACAGACATTCAGTAGAGAGTGCACTTGTCTGGGGGGTTGAGTTTGGCGCCAGATGGGCAGTTGAACGCCTTACTGAATTCCTCCAGTTGACTGATAGCAAAGTTCACCCTGGAATATTGAAATACATACATGATGTCTGAAGCTTGTGTGATATATTCGACATCTACAGATATTTTTATTTAGTAATATACATTATATGGCTGAAATCAGTATGACATTAGTATACATATTAGACATGTATGATCATTGATATCTTCATTTTAGGCAGAGCATGATATATTAAATTCTGCTCGCCATCACTTTTTGCCTTTAATTCAGATTTATTCATGTATCAGGTGCACCGTCCATGTTCTTAACGAAACTGTGATAATATTGTATACTAGTATCTCATGTCATCGTATTAAATCCATACTTACTGATAATCTTCTCTCGTCCTTCCATAACGCGCGCGTCTATAGGCCATTTCTGAATCCCTGTTGAAGCATTGAGTCTGCAAAATTATATCATATGCATATATTTATACGTCAGCTTTATGCGTGAATTTCCTTCAATTGTCTCATAATCCCCTGTGAGGCTGTGTTCACAATAAGATGATACGCAGAGACAAAGCGGATCAGTCTATATTTATTTACCTGACAGTAATGCTTTATTTACCTGACAATTAACCTGACAGTAATGCTTTATTTACCTGACAGCAATGCTTTATTTACCTGAGAGTAATGCTTTATTTACCTGACAGTAATGTTTATTTACCTGACAGTAATGCTTTATTTACCTGATAGTAATGCTTTATTTGACAGTAATGTTATATTTACCTGACAGTAATGCTATATTTACCTGACAGTAATGCTTTATTTGACAGTAATGCTATATTTACCTGACAGTAATGCTTTATTTACCTGATAGTAATGCTTTATTTGACAGTAATGCTATATTTACCTGACAGTAATGCTTTATTTACCTGACAGTAATGCTTTATTTACCTGACAGTAATGCTTTGTTTACCTGTGCATATGAAATAAAGAAGAGCTGGTCATTAGTCAGTCCTTGGCCAGTTGGTAACAATTTCTCCATCCCTTTATTCTTTTCCCACATATGATAGGCCTGTCCAGAGGATAAAACAAAATAATGATTAAGATTTCCTGTTCTTCCGCCGTTCGTTAACGGAACCAATCAGCGTCGGCATACGTGGACATACCTCCGGCAGATACATTCGGAAGGTCCCCACGGGTAACATAAGTAGCAACGTTATATTACGTAGTAACCCGTGTGCTTCACAATACGGACTATATATTGCCTTAAAATATTGCATTTCTAGTCATCCTCTTAATGTTACTGACTTAGGCCTACGTCACAAGCAAGTCGTAACTTACGCCATAACCATGTTGTGCAAGTCGTAACTAACATCATAAGCAATTCGCAACTTACTTCATTTATAAGCAAGTCGTGCACGTCGTAACTTACGTCATAAGCAAGTCGTGAAGGTCGTAATTGATGTCATAAGCAAGTCATAACTTACGTCATAAATAAGTCATCCACGTCGTAACTTACGTCATAAGCGAATAGTAGCTTACTTCATTTATAAGCAAGTCGTGCACGTCATAACTTACGTCATAAACAAGTCGTGCATGTCATAAGCAAGTCATGACTTACGTCATAAATAAGTCGTCCACGTCGTAACTTACGTCATAAGCAAGTAGTGCAAGTCGTAACTTACGTCATAAGCAAGTCGTGCAAGTCGTAACTTACGTCATACGCAAGTCTGATGCCAGATGGTATGGCTATGTTATCTCTCGCTCGCCGGTACGACGCGGCTGGCAGCTGAAATTGACAAATAAAAACAATTATTGTCATTTCTTGTTATTAATTTATTCGTCATTCCCTGAATATCATAATCGTATGACAGACAGCTTTGAACTTGAGCTATATCAGACATTGTATATGGGTACCCGGTAGGATTATCTTGTAACATGCACTTGTTGGCTGTATATAGAAGTAGAAATACAGGTGTACTTTTGTAACAGTTGTAATATTGTTTTTTTATAAGTGAAAGTCAATATTGTACAGTACATGTATTTATGATAAGTTAAATTAAAAAATTAAGAAAAACTACAGTTAATTTAACAAAATTAATGTTCTCACATATATCTGTGATCCGTCTGTGTCGACTGCAGGGATGTTAGATTTGTTGAAGGTGTCCTTTATACACTGCAGCACGTCGCTGTAACCGGTGTCAGTACTGTTTGTCCACCATTCATTTTTGGAACCCAGATACTGGCCTTTTTCGTTCCATCGCTTCCCTAGACAATAGACATACTTTCAGAGCTAGTGGTAATTTTCAGAAGAAGAAAGTCTTTTGAAAAGGTAACACAAATGTTTGTAATTGCACTTCACTAGAAAAACGTATCGACATACCATGATGAATTATTATTATTATTATTATTATTATTATTATTATTATTATAATATTATTATTATTATTATTCAGTGTTCAGTAGTAGTAGTAGTAGTAGTATTTACTTATAGTAGTAGTATTTTTGCTGTCGTCGTCATCGCCATCATCATTAACATTAGTATAATTTACATTTTAATTTAAACATAATTGACTCAGGCCAGAAACTACTACACATCTACTAGTATACGACCTTTATTATTAAATCACTTTCACTTTCGTTTTCGCTTACCATCTTCGTCTATGATATGTAGAATAAACTTTCCAAGCTTGGGTCCCAGGGCACCAAACGTCAGGGCATGGGGAAGTTCGTAGTCGTACACCGGGGGCTGGAGGATGCCGGCGGGGACAATTATTTGGTTCCGGTACCACAGGATGGCGAGATTGGCGTCCCACGTGTGGAAATACCATTCGTCCACGTCTTCGCCCTGCGTCAGTTGCCGGTTCCAATATCTCTTCTGCTCCTGGTTCATACGTAACACGTTGCCGAAGAAATCTGAGCCGTTCAGCACAAGCTGCGGATCAATTATCAAAGAAAAATCATATTTTATATGAATAAATGGAACGTTCCGCTAATTATCTTTTCTTTTTTTCTCCCTCTAATTATATTGTCTTTGATGCATTAACTGATCTATGAAGGAATTTTAAGAAAATCTAGTCGTGCCACTTTGAATTCTTACCAAATGTAGAAGTATTGAGTTCATAGTTCAGAGTTCGGAGTTCAGAGTTTTATTATATTTTCACCCACGGTAGGATAATGAGGTGCACATATATAATTAACACTGCAGTCGTGAAATTAACGTGAGATTAACACTGCAGTCGTGAAATTAAAATTACTCACATTTGAAAATATTTAAAACAAGTTGGAAATTGTACCTTGTTGATAACTATACTTGTGTAAATACATCAAATGTACATACTTTCATGTGTATATGTTTGATCGTGAAATATGTCAGTGGTATGTTTGCCTTTAATAACATGTGGATGGTGTTAATAGGCACATTGTCTGAGTTTCAGGGATGGGTTTCAAATTAACACTTACATCTTTATAGACCTTGTCCACGTCATCAGTGTGGGAGATGAACTCCGAGTACCCTATTCTGTAGTCTGCTTTGTCGATCTGGAACAAGCCGTTACTATAATGGAGACTTGGTATCTATTCCCCGGAACCGGAAGCGGAACCGAACCCGAACTTGCTGTCTATTCCCCGAACCCGGACCCAATTCCCGGAAATCTGATTGGCTCGCGTGGTTAGGCGTTAGGGTTAGGAAAATATTTTATTCATATTGTGGGTATCGTTTCTCGAAGCTCTCATGTCTACTAAGAGACCATTCGGACTCTCGTAGCGATCTCGAATACATACTAGGGTTCATGCACTTAATCATGAAAGAATACTCTTGATCTTCATACTATTCAGAGACATCTTCAGCCTATTCAGTCCATACAATATCAATTTAGTACCATACCAGCTGCATACTACTAGGGGATTCGATAATTTCGTACCTTATTTTCCGCGGCTTGTCGTGTCTTTTCGTCGAACCATGGAGTTTTCTGTATCATGTTCTTGAGTGCTTGCTTAACATTACCCGTGATTTCTACGACCTGGACATAAACAGAATAATATGTTCACCAACTTGGATTATACTTCAACTCCATATGGACACAGAACAGATTTGGTTTTATTATAATTTGGATTTAGAGCCGCTTTCAAGACGGCTCTTCAGGAAACTCTTCATATCACGGCTTCTCAGGAAACCTGCACCACCTGTAGCGCAATACTTGAAGCGCCGTGTTGCGGCACACCTGTGAGGAACGGCTGATACTGACGAATCCAAGATGATAACTGCAGTGCAGACAGCGCATCCTAATGTCATGGTCGCGCCGGAAGTGAAACTTTCGCAAACATTGATTCCGGGCAACAAAGACTGGTACGAATTCTTAACCTTAGGCTCCGAAGTCCGTTATCAACCACTGAGCTACCGTCCGCCTTTCCATGCAAACATATACTCATCAAAATAAACTAAGGTCCAGCATATATATATATATTGTATGAGGACATTTTCTACCAAATTTTGGAATTCGGCTACAGGAATCCAGTGCCATTTTTCTTCTAATGCTTCTGCAAATTCTTGAAGAGTACCTGCAACATCTAGATGTTCTTTCTTCGTTTTTATTTTTAATTAATATACAACTAATTGTATATGTCTAAACAAATCTACTGGCCCTTAATTATGTTGCCTGTATTAAATGTATCTACAGTGTAGGTACCTTCTTTTTATTCTTATCTACGAAATGGTCCGCAATGAAGAGAGCTCCTAGAGCGTCCGCCATGTCGTGGCGGACATACCCGAAGCAGTACTCCCACCTCCCCAAGAACTCCGTACTTCCGGTTGTGTCTTTGTAGACGTCCCTGTTGGCGTGCGTGTACTCCGAGGATAAGTCCATGATGTAGTTTTCCATTACACGCCATACTAGGTAGTTGTGTATCTTTCTAGAAAGCCAAGGTAGAGGTGTGTCATATAATAGGGAAATTGCTTTCATAAGAATAAATGGCCATCTCCACAAATGTCAGTCCAGAATCTTGCTAAGATAGAGCGAGAGAGAGACAGAGAGAGAAGAGAGAGAGAGAGAGAGAGAGAGAGAGAGAGAGAGGAGAATGAGAGAAAGAGCGGGGTGAGGGAGAGACGGAATAGACAGA
>JAVCKZ010047596.1:0-18827 GCA_034780755.1 Lepetodrilus elevatus
CACACACACACACACACACACACACACACACACACACACACACACACACACACACACACACACACACACACACGGAAATATAAATAGATACAAGTGTAGCAGTGTAATCAATAAGGCACAGTTATACTAGAAATAACTATAGCCCTTTAGTAAAAGTATTGCTGATTTTGAAGGCATTATTACTAGACATACACGAATATTTTATGGTTGTTTCAGTCAATAATCAAATTCACAATGAGGTATAGTATATACAATATCGACCATACAGTGACGATGAACGCGACTGTAGAACATATACAATTGAATACATATTGTATGACTAAATTCAGACTACGCCGGGTAATAACGGTGCCCAATTAAACATAAATTATCGTAAAGGCATAATATCACAGTCTGACACAGAATAACTTGTCGTTTTGTACGGAATTAGAGTTAAACATGCAAAGTATATATATATATGCTCTTAGCATACACATCATAGCTATTGTACCTCCAAATATCCTTTTACCGCTGTAGGATAGGTAAAATTCTATTGCAGTGTACACTTCCTGGTATAACCAGTATAAAATACGTCCCATCTCACAGTTCCTATGGTTTTAGTTGAAACGTAATTTATTCGAGATGAAATGGATAGGTTACAAGTTATTACAACTTAGGTGAAAACCGCTTATGGTTTACTGACTAAGGGAGATAACTCTATACTCAGTTAACTAATATTAACACTAATGTTAAAAAATTAACATTTTAACACGTTAATAGTGTTAATTAAGTGTTATCGGGCAAGTGTTACTAATAGCGTTAAATCATTAACGTTTGTTTTTACAGTGTACTCAGTTAACACGGTCAAAGTATCTGTCACGACCACTGACGCAATTTATGTGCGAGTCGTTGCTATTTAATAAATATTATATACACAATAAAATGTTGATAAGACATGTGGAATAAGGAACTGGTTGTATAAAGTACTTGTGTAGTCAAAACACATGCAATTATTTGCAGGTAAAACCGTGCTAGACCACTATCTGTGATATTATGCCTTTAAGTTGTATCAACAATTGTCAATCAATATACATAAAGTAAATAGAGTAGACCCACCAAAAAAGAGAAAAGATTCGCAACGCTTTATATACATCACAAAGCAGAAGTTCCATTAAAGTTAAACTACAACCATAGATCCAATTATACATTGCGCCTTTGATATACCAATCATCTGATTCTTTTAACGAATTTCAAGGAATTTCAAGGACTTATTACATTTATAAAGACTGATCATAAGCTTTATCTCTCGACACTTCACGCCTCGAATGACTGCTGGACTGACAATAGTTCCATTTATCGCAAATGCTTCTTCAGTATAATGTGAATATCCGCACCTCTAATGAACCCCCTAGACGAGACTTGCTAAAGGAATTCTACACCAAAATAACACCAAGTGATTTGTGACCAACGTATGCTCTTTGGGGACTGCCAACTCAAAGAGACGCCGTTGATTATTCTTAAGACTAGAAATGTCTTGATAAGCATAGGAAAAATTATATCATTATTGAATTTAATTAACGTGTTTTATTGAGTACGTAGTTATACGTAGAAATTGACGAAAATCATTGTTATGCTTTTCTCGCTTCCTGTGATTAGTAATAGTAATATTATTTGAAAGTTTAGTTTGTATGAGTTCTTTTCAGTAATCTGAAATAGTATTAGTATATAGTTATCTCAACAAATATTATTGATCTGAATTGTGATCAGAAAATTTGGCGGTAATCTGAAAGTTTCTTATTAATTAAAAATAATATTAGTAATTTACAAGTTTATTAACAATTTACTAATACCTTAGAAAACACGAGATTTCTAATTAAGTCATTATTTTACAAAACTCGTGAGATCTTAGTGTGAAACACGACCGTTACTTAATCCTGGTCATTGTAGTTTCTAATCCATTCTATTAATAGTAGTATAGAATTATCCTTTATGTAACTAACAGAGCCCCGAAATGTCAGACTATATATACACAGTATATTATGAATCATGGATTGCAAGTTTTGCATAGTCAACTATTTTACATGAGTCATGGTCAGCTTGCAATAGTTACCACCGCATTGTGGTGCTAACTCACTAGAATATCTTGTCGCAGTAAGAACGTGGGCATCCCATGCACATTATAGGTTATAAACCACTAAATTATCTGAATTCTCCGCCCGTATCTATATATAGAAGCTTGCAGACCATACAGATTGAATTTCTGGCCCTGGATTGGTTATAAACAGATGGTACATGGTAATTCCACTGTATTTGACAAGTGAAGTTCACAGCCGATAAACAACATTAAATGTGAACTACATGAGATCCTAATTTGTTATTCTTATTGTGGGGTCTTTATGATAGTCGAAGTTTACACAATATATTCATTCCGAACATACGTAAACAAGCAATTTGACATGTGTTTTTTCTTTGATTTCTACATTACTGGGGAACTGAACTTTGCAATGTAGGTTGTTTTGTGCTGTCTGTTTGACTGAATCAGTAGTTATGCATACATACGTTAACACTGTCGACTATGGGATTTTATTTGGTTGTTTATAACCTATACTGCTTCCCAGCAGGAGAATAATAAGTACAATCCTTTTACGTCTATTGGCATGACGCGGGCTCGAACTAGTACTACGGGTTAGTAGCTTTTTCTGACATAAACATTTAGTAATATATTGCATTATCAACGAAGAATTTCCAAACGTCCATAGGTTCCAGCTAGTATTTAATAACTTAGAGAGACATTGGAAAAAGAATGACACCATATTCCTCAAGTCGTTCCGAAATTTGGTAGAAAGCGTCCCCACAAAATGTCTACTGGTCCTTAATTTATTTTGTTGAGTATAAATTGTAATTCTTTGACTGACGTACCTGTAACTTTAAACAATATGTATTCTCACGATAATACAACATACACATAAGACATTTCACAAGTCACAAGACGTACCTGTATCAACCTAACTATATCATATAGGACCCTCAAGTCTGATTTCCCCCAGCAGTTGTGTTCAAAGCCCTTGGGTGACGAGCGTTTTCCTGTACCCCAGTTGGGCGAGAATGAGATCTGTGCTAATGTCTCACTCAGCAAACACACGACCAGCAAGACAAGTGCCAAACCACGCGCTGAGGGCATTTCTGAAACATACAATAATAATAATAATAATAATAATAATAATAATAATTCAATTTGTTTAAATAATAACGATGACTCCTACTATTCCTCCTCCTCCTGCTCCTCCTCCTCCTCCTCCTACTACTACTACTACTACTACTACTACTACTACTACTACTACTACTACTACTACTACTAAACTACTGCTAATGTTATGACTTTTATGAATGCAGCACGACATAAGTACTGGTGACGCACATTACTGTCAACTATTTACAAGTACTCCTCGTGCCCTTCACCCCCTGCTTTTTATGGCCACCCAGTACTCACCTGTCAAACGATGAGATAACTAGCATAACCTCACCGCTATATCAATTTATTGCTGTGTATGTTCCGAGGCATGTGAACATTCCCGAGTCGTGATCATAGGTATAATTCTAAAGACGTGGAACCCATTGCACGTATTGTTATATATTTATTGGTTTTATTTGCCAATATCGATCAAAGATTGAAGATCTTGTTTGAAGACGGTATTATAAGGTAAGGGCCACACATTAGCGATATTCAGCAATACAAGTAATTGTAATATGAAAATACTAAGAAGGTATAGGATACCGGAGTATGTACGTTTACTATGGTTCGTGTTTTTAATGGGCCCTTCTACACATATCATGAAAGTTATAATATGCATACCAGTGTAAAGAGAGATATACATTAACCATATTCAACAATATAAGTACAGCAATCGGAAAATGATAAGAACTTATACTGTGCTGGAATGTGTGCTTATTTATTGGCATTTACAAGGGTTGTAGTTTTTAATGGATTATTTCTAAACAGGTCATGACACAATGTATGTCATGAATAGTCTACGGTCTGGCGTAAAGCTGTCTGAAATGGATCGGGAATTAAACACGTCGTCTTGTGGTTATCTCAGCACGGAGTTAGGAGGTCACACTACGAGACAGTCTGCGGGTACCACGTGTATATCGTATTCTCTCAGGGTGTTTTTAATGGCTTTTAATGTGGCATTTTAAATACTGTGAGATGTCTGCCTACGGACATTATACTCTGGGATATTGCCTGTAATGTATGTGATGATCCAAGGTCAGTTGACGAGGTCAAATCAGATACGCCGATGCAACCGTATCGGAATGCATTTAGTTTATATTAACATCACTTCCCTATGAATTACAACATGGTTGGCTTAAGTAGGTTATTCAATACCATTTTTTTTCTTATTGTTTGTGTACATTGTGTTATTGTATATGCCTACTAATGTTCCAACGAACGTAATCTGTTACACTGATTAATCGAGAAATGGAGATATTTTATTTCTGAGTGTCCCATGTTATGTGTGTATCCGGTGTATATCTGGTAGTTTTTTGTCTGTACATCTGGCCTGGATTTCACGAAACTGACCTACTGTACTCCTGACCTAATAGACTATGAATCAACCTGTGCGCTATGCTTTTAGTATAACAGTATGACGTATACCTCTATTTACATCAGGACTACAGGTAGCCCTGTTGATCAGTTATAGCCATCCTTAAATAGATGATGTTGAAGTAATACGATTACTAGTGGATTTCAGCGCATCGGCGGTTGTCTCAACTGTGAAGAAAGTATTTTGAATCTGTGCAGACTCATCGTCGAATGGATACTTTCTTTTAGACCGGCTTGATGTATGCCACACACCCAAATACACATTTTAGCATCGCCGTCGGGAGTCTAAATAATATAGAAACCATGTTTATTTTATTATTAAGAATCTCAGACACTTTTATAGCGACGTTTTTATACCCATTACCAGACACAGAGAACAGCATGACCGAGTACATTCAACCTTTGAAGAATATTTCGATTACGTGCAACATTTCGAGTTGATCTGTCAATGACTCGATCGTCACTTGGTTAATTTTGGCGATGGTGATGTTTTTATCACCACCCCCGATCCCTCTGCAGGTCAATCTGACACGCATGTGTGGTATTTGGAACTGTACATTGACCTCATTGGTGTTTCGACAAGGACATCCGGTCGTGTTCGTGAAGGACGTTTCATAATAGTCATCGTTTGCAGCATCAATCTAAGATCGATCTATGGTCTTAACTAAACATTTCGCGCTACAAGAGTTGTAACTTCTTAAAAATTAGTGCTCAACTCCTTGTTGACATATAGTCTACGACTACTATACTGAGTATACGATATTTCTGTGGAACGGGACCCCATATCCTGGGGACATGTTCCCGAATTTATCGTTAAACTTTCGTGGAAGAACATTTGACTTTCTAGGATCATCAAACGTTCCTTCACGATGGTTAAACCGACTATAAACTAGCTTCTGGAATTTGGCCTCTGTTCTACAGAACAATCGTAGCTATGATAATGATAATAGTTTATTTAGCTCTAATATAACGAGAGTCGTACCATCACATGTTGTATACACTAGGGTCGGTATATGTGGTTATACGGAGTCATATGCCTATAGTATACTCTTCTCGTAGCGCTACGGTAGTTCTGTTCACACCGTTGGTGTAAAATCGCATAAAACCACAACCCATTGGCACTGAGTCTGATTGTCGTCGAACGTGCTACGGACTGTCTATATTTAGATTAACATCCGTAACATGCTAGATTGCTCAGACTGATAGAAATGCTGGACAACTACAAAGACATATCAATTGCCCCTAATTTCACGCGCTGTGGGGCGTTTAGACTTTGTATGTATATTATGTTCCCCTCACTCCATAATATTCCATTTCTGTGGGCGATGTTAGTATGTTCAAAGAGTCGGGACGTTATTTATCTGTACAAAAGCATGTAGGGGGCCGGTACATTCAGGCTAGTTTGATTCTAAATAATGAGATTACTTTCGCCTGCTCACTTACGTTTATATTGCTCCTTGCACTGATGAAAGCGGTATGCAGTCATCTGAGTGAGGCTAATTAGATATGCTCCAAGCTCTAGATCACACTTCATTAGTTATGCGAACCCAGGTCGGGTCGCAGCAACGGTCGACAAAAGGGATATACCCGATCTGTTGATATTCACGTACATATGTAAGTTCAAGGGCTTAGGTATAGTCTAGGGGTATTGGGTATTACTTCAAAGAAAGTATTACTTTGCATATATACCCAGTCATTAGACTTGTTTTCTTTAGCATTACGATACGTGGACGTGAAAAGAATAAAAGTACCCAGGTTTTAGGCGTGCTTTCTTAACATTTCTCCACACTAATTCATATATTGGCTATGTAAGCAGATTTTGTTACGTATTTAATAGAGCGCCAAATAACCTGCCTTAAAGGATTACACACTGGCAACACAATACTATATCCCCCATATAAACGTGTAGTCAGGACTGTGAAGCGTGATCCTATTTGGCGTGGACGTTTGATATATAGGTTCCCCTTCTCCATTCCTCTGTAACCTTTTCATCTGTTTTAGGATCAGAGATTAAATTCTAGGTAATTGACCATACGCATCTCCGATTTACGCGATCATTGGTTACTTTCATTGTAACTATACTCAGTGTCTTCTAAGTTTCATGTCCTTGGTACTTGGCTCAAACTACTGAAAGCGTAACTATATTTAGTCGCCAAAACTCTTAAACTTTGTGTCTTCATAGTTGTTTCCGTTTCTTATGTTTTTATATATATTTCTAAGTAAACTGTTGTTTCCCTTGCATAGACATACTTTTTATGCATTCTTAAACTTGTTTGTTTAACCCTCACCCCGCTACCTAGGGTCTTTGAAGCCCGGTGTCACATTCAAACTCTCTGTAATAAGGCGTGGTGAGGGTTAAATTATACCACCAATATTAGTTTAGTTAAAGGCATAGTATCACAGTTGATAGGCCTATATAATGGACAAACGAATTTCGATCTGAGATTAATTGCGATTGATTTATCCACCCAAAAGTTGTTATTTACTGATGTACTTATTTAATCCCTAGTATTCAATAGTTTGAACATTCCGCTATTTATCTTGTCTTTGATGCATCAACTGTTCAACTATGAAGGAATTGCGAGAAAACGTTACCAGAGCGTTTTGTAATGTTAAGCCGTACCACTGAGTTATGTTCCCTTGGATTGACATAATGAAGCAAATAACATTACAACCATATTCAGACAGTTTGTCTATCAGTAGACTACAGGGGGTTGCATTATATATTACCATTATGCCAACTTAGGTAAAATATGTTGACTTAGGCCTAATTATATCTAATTCTTTGGTTTTAATGTAATGTCAATGATTATCTTAGAAACATATGGAGGCATAAATCGTGCATATTATAGGCTTACTATCATTAGCAAATAATGTAAATAGCCTACTCTATAAAAATAAATGATGCTATATAAAAAGAAAACACCTAGTTCGTTTCTTTTCGAGGATAGGTGTACAGTAAAGGGTATATAATATAGATGCGATGGTTCATAGATTGGTAGTCCACTTGAACCAAATATTCACGTTGATAAATACCGATAAATATATACCTCCGGATATACCGGTCTATATTTCTTTGTAACATTTTGTAAAGAATATTTGCTCTGTGACCTCTCAACCGATGTTAGTACCATGGTCATTATTTAACACTCAAATTAAGCTCTAGCCCGAATATTTATAAGAAAATATTTTGAAATACGTGCCAGTTCGCAGATATCTGTTCCGATGAACGCGCACTTGTTTAGAAGTTCCATCATTTTCGAGTTTCGCAGTCGGTAAAGAATATTCGTGAATTATCTCCAGCCAACACGCTGTGATGTTGTCATAGTTATCGTACATCGTCGTTAATCCATTGTAATCTAAATCATTCTGAAATATGACACATTTTCTCGTAAAAAATGTGAATTTAATATACCTGACAGGTTATTAATAATACATGAGCTACTGGGGTCGTTCATCATATACTAGTATATTAAAAACAACATCATTAGTATCATGTCTCGGGGGGAATGGTCTCGAGTTCATCATGGGATTAAGATCGCCATCGTCAAAATATTTTCGGGATGGTTTAACCGCATGTAGGCTAAGTATACCCGACACTACATGTATGCACATCGTGTAGGTGTCTTTGTACATCGATAGTACGGCTTTTAGCACGTGTGTTGTCAAGCGGTTGAAATGATAACAACGTATTCGCGAAGCCCATTTAGTTTAGATGACCTTTTCTGTGTGTCAGTGGCGGGGGGTCACGTACAAGCCTTAAGAGCTAAACATTGGAATCGGATTGATAATATCTCGCATTTCATTTCGTGCCCTTTCATTAAGTTTGCTGTAGATAAATTGATATTGTGCAACCTTTGTGGTTGGCTTTTAACCGAACTGGAGTAGTATATATGACAGTCATATAAAGCTAACTCGTACAATGAGAATGACATTACTATAGATCTCTACTGAGACTAGGCAGGCCTGTACTTTAGTGGATAGTTCATGTGGATCTGTGCTGTTTAGATTTTAATATCTGTATTATTATAACTGAACATCTTTTACGTGCGATCTATGGGCCTACTATAGATCTTGCCATACAAAATACGCTGGAGTTGTTCTCGCGCTAGCGAGGACGTTAAACGCTTACTTATTATTATTAATAATAATAATAATAGGCCACGTATATTGCGCCAAATCCACCCCCTAAGGCATGCTCTAAGCGCCACATTATTATCCCCGGTCAATGGATCATTGTACACTCAGTGTTCCTTCTCAACTCCCTTGGAAGTATACTTATGTTATAAGATACTGGTAGGCCTACGCATGTTCGTGTCGACTAACACTTTGCAAACCGTGATGACAGTGATCTGAACATTGTTCTCTATTTTCTTATTTATGTTATAATAGTACCGGGTATAGAGACCTAATAATATTAATGTGCTTGCCTATAGTTATTAGTAGATTCAAAATTGATGCAGAAAATATAAGGAGCGTTTGCGAAGATGGAAGAATTGAGAGAAAAAGTAATGCTTAATGACACACTAATATATTTGAAAGTAAACAAACTAATTTTAGGAAAAATACTTTTTTTTTCAGTAAAATATTCGTATTGAACAACAAGTATATCGTAAGCGGTTATCGCCCTTGTCGAGCTTTTACAGCATGAAGTCTTGATTTTACTTACTTCCTGGATGCAGAAAAATGTAAACATATTAGATAAAGTTGCTTCGTTTCCATAATGCTTCTGCTATGCGCTGAATGCATATGATGTGATAGACGTCTGGATATCTGGACTATGTAAAAATGAACATTCTATATGGCAAATATTCATATTCAGCGATAATTTTAAAATATATCCATAAATATACATGTAGTGCCCATTTTTCGGGGTAACCCCGTTTTCGTTCTAGATATTAAAATGCTGTTTACACTTCCAAAACTCAAAGAATCGAGCCACCTATATTAGGATATATTTGACATAATGACAATTCCCCCATTATATCAAGCATGAAATCATACTACTGTCCCTATAGCGTTGTGCATGTTGAACATGATGAAAGAGATGCATGTCGCCAGAAATTGAAACGTTCAGGCATTTCTTTAATGTAATATAATAAGACTTGAGGTTCTATTTAAATTAGTGTTCTATTATCCTTAGGCAGTCATAATAATATTGATCCTTGAATATAGTACTTGTCAAAGAGGTTTGAGGCTATGTTATTTTCGATTTTGTTTACAGTGTAAAAGTCATAAAAGAAATAAGAAATGTTACCACAAATGTCTTTGACAAGGACTACCACTTTTATCAAGTGATATACCTCTAATGATTCCAACCAATGTAATCAGACATTTATTATGCTATAGTGGGCAGGATGGATATAGATAGATTTGGCTGGTATAGTTTCGGAAGGAATGTTGCTGTAGGCTTATGACTTGGCCCTGGTAGATTAACACGGTCTAATTTAGTGTGATTGTATTGGTTGGTGTTACATGTGTTAGTTATAATTACATTATAATTATTATAATTGGTGCATAGAAGGGCCTTACATTGAGGGTTTACTGTAATGAGCTGTACTGTACTACTAGGGATAGGTGGTACTAATTAAATAGTAGAATTATAGTGAAGCTGTTCGAATTAAAGAGAAAATAATCCCAGATTCCTGATTAGCGTGTGGTAGTCTGTTATGTTGTGTACCTTAGTTTCCACAAGCAATACATTTTTAGAATTCTTTTAAATAAGACAAATCTCAAAACTGGTTTCTTTACAGCGTTTATTTCATTTTTAATGTGTTTTCTTAATTACGGTAATTGAACATTCAATTTTTTTTAATAATTCTCTTCTTCAGTTCATACACAGTGCAATCTTGCTTTTTCTTTTATGTGTAATACATAATGTATGTTATGTTTTATCATATTTTTTTCATACATATGAAGATTTACTACAAATGACTAAAGATATCTCTCTATTTTGAAGATTTCAAAACAATTACAAAATGTTTTTGTTTTTTCTCGCATCCAGTTCCATCACGGGGAAGCCTGGTACACCATGGATGTCCGAAGTTGACGCGGATGGCGGCCTGTTCTACCTGGACGCGGGCAAGCTAGACAAGGATCTCTCTGTGCAGTCCGTCCTCCAGCCCTGCTGCGAGTCATCCTCCGGGTGGTGCAGCACTCGAACCTGTCGATGCTCCACCAGCGAGGACACTGGCTACTCCACCGACAACGACCAGCCCTCGCCGACGCAGTCCCAGAAAGTCTCCAAGAAGCTCGGCAAACTCAGCACGTTCCTGAAGAAGCGGGACGCCAAGACTTCCAATGTTGTTGAGAGCAAGGAGACGTGCTGGGAGGAGGAGTGTTTCTGTCCAGACATGCTGTCCGTCAAGGAGGTGGTGCTCGTGCTGAACCGTGTCGGTCCCGGTCCCGTGGCCAGCGGCCGACACAACGACACTCTGTGTGAACGCCTACTGGGAATAATCCCTGGTCTCCAGCATCACGCGGAACATGGCAGTGCTCTGAAGGCTGGTTCCTCAACTAGCAAGAAGGTGTTTGTGAAGGGATTCCTTTCCGATGGAGCGGCAGTCAAGGTCAAGGACATTCGAATAGGTGAGTGTCAAGGTCATTATAATTTGAGGGTCAAGGTCATTGGAATAAGTGAGTGAAGGACATTCAAATAGGTGAGTATGATTTCATGCTCAAATTTTGTTTGGAAACAATTTTGTTTGTGAACATGAAATCATACTGAACAAATTTCATAACCTTGGAGTCAGATTTCTGATAAAAGTTCAGGTTTATGATAACACTTTAAAGGCATACAATCACATATATTCAGGTTGTCTATCGGGAGGTTGTGGTGGAATTTTGTCTACCATACAGTGGTGGAAAGGTTTTTAGGTGTGTCAAGTGAATATATGTTCCAGTGGTAGCTAAGAACTAGTCCAAATCAACCATAAATATCTGTGATATTATGCCTTTAATTTTTCTGATACCAATTTTCATTATGTGGAATATTCCCGCAGCGACATTATCAATCGCTCAATAAATATTTCAATTTGGAATATTGTACTTTTAGACCTACATGGTAGCACCTCACATTGCTAAATCTTATCTCATCAACTGGTATATTGTATACATCATACATAATGCATAACTCTGTGCTAATCCCTGGCTATGTGGTGAATGCTTGTAGCTGTAGGTACGAGTGTGTGAGATTGTCGGGGCTGGAGTGTGCCACCCACTGTATCCCAGCTCCACAGCAGTGCTTCTCATGTCTGTGGTCCCCCACAGTGTCGACAACCAATACTCGGGATATAACAGATCAACTCGCTCAGCACTTAATCCCCATCATGCACTATACCTGTCCGAGAAATGTGGTCTGGGTTTATATTTTGAACTGTGCTAAGAACTGAACAAGGTGGTTTTGTTTGAAGATATTTTACTTTTTTTTGTTTAAGATTCATAAAACATTCAATGATAACATTAAATGTAAAAAGTTCTATGTAAATGTCCCATATGGGTGAACGATTCCCACTGTAATTGTAAAGATATACATAGGATTGAGGAACTTTTCATGTAGTTTTTCTTTATTATTAATTTTAGTACATGCTCTTTATAAATTAATTGATAATTTTACCATTTAATAAAGAACAAAAGAATGAAAAGAAAATTACCAAATCCTCCTTTTCGCATTTAATCACAATATTCTTACTGGTGTTAAGCATGTTGTAATTGACCATGTTATGATATTCTTGAAGACTAAGATGTTAATATCATATTAACATTGTATTATGCGAGCATAATACCGTACATAGGGCTTATCCCAAAACCAGGATACTGACGGTATCTAAAGACATAAGGGTAATAATCTCTTTATCGTGAAAATTTGTCAATCTTAATCGACGGTCATGAAATTAAGTGTTAATAGTGGATAATGTTTGCAGCAGAATGAAAGAACATTGACCACAGCTAAGTCAAAAGCCGACGTCATCTGTGTGTGACGTCACATGTTGTTTGTGTTTCTTGTGTGACATCACAGATGATCAAACACCCACGCACAACAGATAAACTCTGACAGATATCGAAAATATCTGTAGGCTGAATCTTGGCTCATTGCATGATAAATACTAATATACTGATTAGTTTTGAATAGTGTTAGTGGGCATGAAGAGGATTTGTTCAGAGGACATGATCGTTATTATTAATAATTTATTTACATTTTTTTCCAGGTGACTGGTTGCGGTGTGTAGACGGACAGGAAGTAGGATGGTCCACCATTGACGCCACCCTCAAGTCTCTCATCAACTCAAAGAAGGTACGTATTAAGAGTCAATGGACTGGACAGATTAATAAAAAACTCTCCAAGACTTTAAGAAGCAGGTGGTAGCGCAATGGTAGAACATTTTGATTTAGAAGCCAAAGGCCCTGGGTTCAAATCCCATTCCAGAAGCCAAGCATCACTGTTCACGAAAGTTACCTTTCTGATGTGATCATGATATGATATGCGGTCTGTATCATGACAATATAGTCAACGAGTACCAGCTGACCAGTGCTTGCATGTTTACTGCAACATTCAGCGCTACAGGTGTTGTGGGTTTCCTACTGCGCTAAACTGACAAACCGCGATATGAGTAAACAAAATCTTGAAAGCGGCTGCAAACCCCAATTTTTAAATAATAATAATAATATTATTAATATTATTACTTTTTAATGATAATAATAATAATACTATTGTCCAAACTTGAAAACATGCTCAGAGCTCTATATAACCAAGTTGCTAGCAGTTTTCCCACTGGGCATCTCAATACAAAGAGTCAACACTATCGCTACCTTCATCTAACCCCTACCCTCCAGTCATTCCTAGAGTAGCCACTCGGAGTCCCCGCCACTGTCGGGGAAGGCCTTGAGGGGGGTCGGACAAACTGGTCAATTGTGTTTGCGGGTTGTCGTCATCTGGAGATAACACAGGACAGTTGTGGAGGTTTAGTATCTCTATAGACTATCTGACAGATCTGCTTTGTTGTTTGGCCGATTGACAGTTGACGATAAACACAAGGTCATTTTTGTTAGTCGGTGGAGTGGAGATGGAGAAAGTATTTGGTATTGTTTTATTGAGACTTTAAATAGTGTAAAACGGATTTGCATTGGGGTTGATAGTCGCTTTTATAATTATTATAATTATTATTATTTTATTATTATTGTTTAAAAATTATTATTATTATTATTATTATTATTATTATTATTTTATTATTATTATTATTATTATTATTATTATTATTACTAGTAATTCATATACAGTGCTCCCTCGATATAACGCTGAAGTTGGGGTCCATGACATGCCACCCACATAATACCCGGTTATATCAACGAATATAATTGGAGGGGAATTTTTTTTTTTAATTATAATTTTTTTTTCTTTCGCGTTGTATCCGAATCCGCGGTGCATCGAAGGGCGTTCTATCGAGGGAGCACTGTATATTTTTATATTTCATAATTTTTTTAACCATTTTTGTGTGTGGTTACATAGTGTTTGCTAAATATTACTTTTAAATATTTCTACCAATCATTTGCATTCCACCAAGTTATTGATTAAGTACACTACAGTTGCAGTTAAACGTGGCATATTAATCACGTAGTATCTCCTACAGATAGTATTTATCTACACCCGAGTCGATAGTATACACACACTACATGAATGATCACTTAACCGGAGGTAGACCATGCGACTGCAATCACCTTGTATACAGGAAACCCAACTATTCCTTCATCAATCAACTGTCCCCACCCCTCTTCCACGAGTTCTGCATCATGTAGACTTCACGCAGAGGGTCGCCACAGGATTACCCGCAAATCCCCGGCTCCCCGACAAAGAAAGAACGGGTTAATTCCTTAACACATGTCTGTAGGGAGGGATTAACTGTGGGGAGAGATTAACTGATAATCTTTGCCGGTGCACTCAACGTGAATGCAGATTTATGTCCGGTGTGTAAACGTAGTGATGTTGTAATCTCAAGGCTTGAATTGAGGTAGACTGGCTTTATTGAATTGGGGGCCAATGATTAGTAAAAGTTATCGGATTCTGGGTTTAAACTTGGCACGTCACATGTGTTGATAAGACTGGGTGATTAGCTAGCCCCTGGAGGCATTTTGATGATTAATAATTCATTTACAAGTAGGTAAATATAGATTTCCTGAACTGAAATATTAAGAACATTTTTTATTTTTATTAATATAAAAGTCATTGGATATTTACTCCACCAGAAAATAAAAGTGTTCTGGCCTGCCTGGGCTACACATTTCGATATTAAAAACACATCAATATTAAAATTCAGTTGCTATAAGTGGTAGCAAGTAAAAAAAATTCATAATTTATATCTAAAATATTACGAGATGAGTCGCGCCATTTCAGTGATCCGGAACTGACCTAGATACGTGTCTTCGAATTTGGACTAATTCTTTTCATAAATAAATATTGTATATTTCATCATCAAAATTAACACTAGTCCTCTATCCCATTCCATTTCTCCCAATGCTAAAGGTATCATAAGGACTACCGGTAATATAAATTCATAACATTTGTTATTTGTATCACTATTCGGGCTAGTAATTTTTAAAGTTAGTTTCTATCTCTGAAAGAATATAATAATTATGTTGATGTTCGTGATTGTAAATGATGGCTGTGTAAAAGCTGCGTTTATTGTTTTCGTGCATGACTGGGCCTCCTGTCACTATAGAAACTTGTTGTGTGATGTAAATATTTCCTCTTGACCGACTCCCACAATGGCCTGTGTCTCCGCTGGTCACACTCGGGTCTACTTGTTTGACCAGGTGTCTGTGTGTGGTCTATATGAACCGGAGATACTTTCCTGTAATGTACCATATTCCGGAACATTGGCGGAATCGGGGAGAAGTGTGAGGGTGAACAACATCCCCACCCCACCCATCTTTTAAAAATAACTTAGATTGTAAAACATTTTTAAAAACACTTAGATTGTAAAACATTTTGAGTACAATTTCATGCTCAAGCTCAAATTTTATATAGGGATTTGTGAACAAAACTAGATACCGTAACTGACAAGTGTATCACATAATACTTGTAGAATAGTTACAATGTAAATACACATTATCGTTTGCAGATATTATTATCATGTTAACTTTGATAAGGAAAGATTTTTGCCATTTTATGGTCATAGTGTTATGATATATCCAGTAGTCATTTAATTATGTTTCATATTCTTACATGTAGCCACAATGTGTTCAGGTGTTCTCTACAAGTGGTTTTTTTCTTCTGGTTCTTCTGGATCGTTAACTAAGAAATGACTCGCAACATACCGGTACATGTCACAGTGTGTAGCGCTTTTTTAATGTCTTTGTTTTATTGTGTATGGTAACCATGGTAATAAAAACATATTTGAGATTAACATATAGAAATCATGGAAATTGATTATTAATAAATCGACGGGATTGACCCTATGGCTAGAACAACACCCATGTCCGTATCAGTGTCAGTGTTGACAGATCAATCATGGCGGTATTTATCTTCCACTTTATACGAGAGCAGGTGTCAACAGTTCACACATCATTAGCCGCCACTTTCTGTGCTGCATGAATTTCAAAGTAGCCGGATCATTTATTAAGCCGTGTCGTAAACATCCATACTTATTTGGAGAATTTGTTAGGTCAAGAAAACCGTTATTTATCTTCTCTTGAACATGTTAAACGCAAACGAAAGTTGGAAGAAAAAAATCACGCTTGAACCTTTGACTGGCATTGTCGACCTGACACCTGTTTGTAAAACGCTATAATGATCATTGTGGCTACTCAAATGATCGTGAAAGTCGGCACAGGAAGTGACAATATTGGTGAGAAATGATCACAGAAATGATCACAGAAATTGAAAGCTTTCAGGAAGTCTGCCTTCATACACACATAATTGATGATAATAGTGAATAACTTTCTGTTCATATCATCCCCGGTAATAAATCAGTAATGAATCATACAGTGCTTGGGATCATATTGTGGGTACCGTAGGTTAAATCTCTTTCTGTCGCCTGCCAGGGTGTGCGCTATTCAAATGTAAATAGTAATACAGCGCTTATTGATATTGGCGGCTGATGGCAGCTTGTATAGAGTGTATTTTGACACTGAGAAGTTGACCGTTACTGTAGGTATGAAGTTATTAGTGTATTGTACTTGACATTTTGAATATTTTGTGCGACACATGGCATTATTTACTGTCTGAACATTGGAATTGGAGCGCATGATACTTGTATACGCAACACAATTTGTTAAGGGCTAGTAGGAACCCCTTTGGAAATATAAATTTAACGTTATAAAAATTAATATAATTTTAACAACAAATAATTTCTACAGACTCCAGGTACAAACTTAGAAAAACAATGGCATCAGATTACTAAAACCGAGCCTCGAGATCTGCTAGAACATGTGGAAAGGCCACCCACAAAAATCTGTCGTCCCATATTTATTTTGTTGAGTATGTATTGGTTATGTCATATTGGTATATTTTTCCAGTCTGGATTAAGTGGTCTAATGTATATTGCATCGTAATCTACTTTAGGTATTGTTCAACATGTCAGTCACTGTGTAGTGTGTAGAGTTTTTGAAGGTACCGGGGTATGTATGTACCGTATATTGGGTGACCGTATATTGCTCTGCTTGACCTATACACTTGTAATCATTTTGAGTGTTGGAGGCAAGAGGCTTGTTTTCCATGTCATACTTATGAATTTTAAACCAAGAAGGTTCTATTTTTGTAAATGTCATACTTTTTAAAAAATATACTAGATAATATGTTGTCGTGTATGGGTGAAAGATTCCCACTGTGACATAAAACCATAATTTATTCACTTATTGTAACATGTCATTGTTATTATTTTGAAAATACTGTATTTGCCCAGCACCAGGTTTTGTTCATATGAAATTTGAACTTTACCATGAAACGTACTCGAAAAGTATATTTTAAGTCTCGTTGGGATCATTTCCGGTGACAGGAAGAATTTCGATGGTTGCTATGAATGACGTCTGAATCGTGACGTTTTCATGTGAGGTTACAATGTGATATCGTCAAATGTGTAGCGCATTTAGGTGTTGAATGAATTAATCTCGGGCTATCTCGTGTCAACTTACGGACCCTATTATTTCATGATTTTCTAACAATTCCGTTTCATTTCAGACAAAAGTGAAACTGACCCTCGAGGCGACTGAAGACTGGACTTCGGCACCGTCCAGCCCGACCGACCACCAGACTGACCACCAGGCTGACCACCAGGCTGACCACCAGTACGAGAGTCTCGTACAACTGGAGGAACAGCTGGAACACCTCCACGTACAACGGGGAGATAACTCTATGGGCGTGTTCTATGTGTCCATGGAGGGAATCACATCAGACAGTGTCGTAGACCAGGTATGTTTTAGGCTTTATCATTTTTCTATTGAAATCTGCCCTTTATTCTTTTCCTTTTTTCACATCAAACAGTTATTATTGCAAGAAATAACAAGAAATATGATTTATTATGATATTACAAGTGAGACAAGTCCTGAGACATGTGTGATTTCCCTCTTTAAAAAAAAACCCACCATCTTACACTCAATATCTGAGAAGTGAAGATTGCTAAATGAACAGTCAGATGATGACATCTGCTTCTAAGTTCTAGATACCAAATTGCATCTGACTCTGTTGTCAAGCTGATTGTGACTGCATCCCTTGAAATCAAACTTGACATTTTCAAAGCTTATCTTTAAACACATATTTTCTTGTCTCACTACAACTAACTCTTCTAAATTAAAACAAAAATAATATTTAAAAAAATAAATAAAAAAAGAAAATATTAAATTTAAAAATAATACAACCTCCTAAATTCTTCATTTGTGTGTTATGTAGCGCCATGAGCATGTATATGGCATAAAATAGGTGCGGTGTCAATGTGTATTATTAGTACAGTGCTCCCTCGATATAACGCTGAAGTTGGGGTCCATGACATGCCACCCGCGTTATAATACCAGCTTTATATCAACGAATATAATTGGAGAAAAGAAAAATATATTTTTAAGATTTTATTTTTTAAATGGGGTTGTATCCGAATCCGCAGTGCATCGAAGGGCGTTATATCGAGGGAGCACTTATTACTAGTAGTAATATTATACCCCCTTCACGGATCGCCAACTCATAGTCAATCGTAAGCATCCGTAAATAAATCCGTAACAACTCGTAAACCGCTCGTAAAAGTGGCCAACTCGTAAGGAT